>NW_019379784.1:136594-153568 GCF_000648655.2 Copidosoma floridanum | reverse complement strand
AAAGACGTTTTCTTTATTTTAACTGTTTTATAAGATTTAATTCAAAAATGTCATGTCTTGGTGCTACGTAATCAGTAGTAAAGTAAGTATTATGTAAGCCAATTTATTGATATAATGGCGATGATATGACCTTGAACAGTTTGATGTTTTTTAATTAAATAAATATAAATAGTAATTGTTTATCAAGCTCACCTTTATCAAGTTGAAGTTAACTGTATTCATATAATAATTAAGTCATTATTACATTTTCTAGGATAGGCATTTCTTGTCAAGAATTCGTATGTGTGAAAAATCTAATATAGTAAATCGATTTTATGAAAATCACGAAAATATTTTATTCTATTGAATAAGTAGTTCTTTAAGTTAAATAAATAGGTAAAGTGGTACAAGCTGTTGTAATTAAAACAATTGTAAATATAATATTACTGAAGAACATTTCTAATACCTGAAATCAGAATAAGAATATTTTTAGTATGAAGAGAGCAGAATCGTCGTCTTACAATGATGTAATGCTTTAAATTATAAAGAAAAACCATACGACGCATAATTGGATTATTAAAAAAAAATTTTCTTCTATTTCATGAGCAAGAATTATTGGTAAATTTAAAATACGTCATAAAGCTAGCTCTGCATTAGAGTATATTTATTCATAAGCTTATACTCTACTTTATCTTTAACGACGGTATAGTAAGTCTAAATTAGTTTTTGACTACAACATCATGATCGATCATTCTAAGAGTAAGATGTAATGCAAATTGATTAAGAAATGATAGCTTTTTCTTTTATTTAAGGCTTTCAATCGTTGAAAAAATCCGATTTCTATCTCTCACGATGCCCTATTAGATATATCAGAAGTTATTTGGCTGTACGAAGTGTACATTGGTTATTTTAGAATAAAAAAAACAATTTTTAAGCAAATTTTTTAGGATAACATATTTTTTATAAATAGTATACACTACTTACATTGGTTAATAGTTATACTCATATTTTACTGTGACCATTCTGAATACGCCATTTTAAATTTGACAAGAGGCCGACCGTATTTTAAGGGAACTTAATAATACTAACTTTTTAAGCCCTGGTACGTTTTTTTGGTCGCTGTTGGTTTTGGTCTTAGAGGTAGCATAGTTAACGTGGAACGTAATATGTTTAAGTATTTAACGTATATTTTTTGTAAGTTATATTTTGTATCACTTGTTTAGTGTACTATTCAATTTTTAAAAATTAGCCTTTCAAGGCTGGCAACCATGCTGAGTGAGACGTTGCTACTCCAATAAGTTTGTAAATACATATTTATTTGGTCTTCAAGTAATTGTTTACAAATCTTCATACTTCATTTAATCATCCAGGCTGATTGTTACTATAGTAGCTTAACAATACTTGGATATTATTACTACGTAGCACATGCAAATAAAGAAAAGCTGAAAATATGTTTCTTTTTTCACTAAAAATATTCTTATTCTGATTTCAGGTATTAGAAATGTTTTTCAGTAATATTATATTTACAATTGTTTTAATTACAACAGCTTGTACCACTTTACCTATTTATTTAACTTAAAGAACTACTTATTCAATAGAATAAAATATTTTCGTGATTTTCATAAAATCGATTTACTATATTAGATTTTTCACACATACGAATTCTTGACAAGAAATGCCTATCCTAGAAAATGTAATAATGACTTAATTATTATATGAATACAGTTAACTTCAACTTGATAAAGGTGAGCTTGATAAACAATTACTATTTATATTTATTTAATTAAAAAACATCAAACTGTTCAAGGTCATATCATCGCCATTATATCAATAAATTGGCTTACATAATACTTACTTTACTACTGATTACGTAGCACCAAGACATGACATTTTTGAATTAAATCTTATAAAACAGTTAAAATAAAGAAAACGTCTTTTTATCACGTGTATTTATGTCCAATATTACAGCGTGATATAAAACCAAGACTTTCGATAAATAAAAGTATTTCAAGATTCTAAAAACATTGATCTTTTAAAATGTCAAATATAAGTATTAACTACATACTTGTCGCGTGTTGTTACTAGGTTGTTACTAAGAGCATTTTACTTGATTTAGGACCAAGTGTTTTCAATTTCAGAATAATTCATGAGTGTATTACGTGTACTGCAGTAGTATTATGAGTTGAATTGTCAGATAATATAACAAAACTCCTATAGATGATGGGGCTTTTTTGTTTATAGTATGCAACTACACCTTAAATAGCACGATAGGTGTTACTGTAGTAGAATCCGTGAGCTCAGTTTTGTACGGCGTACGCGAAGTTTTTCAAAAAATCCATGTAAACGATAATTCTTTTTTTTTTATAAATCCAAAGTTAATTTTAAATGTGTTTTAAAAATAAAATAGTTAGCAACTATAGCTTGTAATAAAACAGAGAACTTCTGTACAAAATCATAAGGTAGTAAACACTCTGTTTAAGAGTGCATCGGTTGGTAGACTGTCTCGTAGGAAAAATAATTTCTCTTGTCTCACTTAGGAAACTCCATGTATATTAACATTTCTATTTTGGTTTTTTTGAACGAAGTTTATTGCGCACAAAAGAGAGGGATAAGAAATTTACACATGGTGAAAGTTAATATGAGGGAAGGGGCCACAAAAATTTAGAGATGCCAAGGTCTCAAGTAGGGGACGAGAAGGACAAGAGCTTAGTTTTTGTTTGAGAAATTGTTGAGAGGGGTTAACTGTCTGATCGAAAGGCAAGGTTAGTCTCTGCCTTCACCAAAATACGAGTTTTTCGGGTTGTGCAATTCAGGTTTGTACATTTTTATGTGATTTTTTATCACTTTGTTACAGTTAACTTGTTGGTTCCGCCCATGCCCTTTGTTCCCTCTCTGAGAGCGTCATAGCTGTGAGGTATTCATGGAGGCTACTGGATGTACATCTGTGTAAAGTTTTTACTCTTTTTCGCTTTACATTTATTTTTTTTGCTATCGTTGACTAGGCAAATTCAAAATTTGAGCAAAAGACTCACTGATAGCAGAAATTTTGTTATTACTTATCAGGGCCACGAGACCACAGAAAAATACACAAGACAAGATACAAAATAATTTTACTCATCGATTTTACTGTGACTTTCACACTTAATATTTAAATAAGTAATACAATGCCTCTATTAAGAATTGAGCTCCCTTATCTTTAAAAACACATAAATATATAAACATTTATTTACAGAGTGTATATATACCGTACATTGGGCTATCACGAGAAATAATACGTCTTTGTTCTCGATTTGATTTATGTATTTACGAATAAGATTTTCGATTGTGTTACATTAATTCAGCACCTAGTTAAATAGTCTTTCTAAGAAGACAGGCCCTTATTTTAAAGCCTTCTTTCAGTTTTTAAGGGACTTCACACTAACTTATCTTATCATTGACTACACATGGTGGCTTATGAATAAGTACGTTGCTTGTTTCAAGGTAACGTTTGTTCAATTTATTGAATTGCTATATGTACATTTACTATGTTCAATGTACTTATGAAATTTAAACGTCCTTATGTTAATTATCTTCCTTTATCCCTCTGTTTGAACACCTCATTGATTACCATAAAGGCGTTATCAGTTCTATTGGTACCCATGGTGTAACAATGGAGACAGTATAATGGAGCATAGCGTTATAATTTTATAGAAGAAAAATTAAATTTTTTTTTTAAATATAATAAAACTATTATGTGGACGCTATATTAAGCTTACCACTGCCACAAACGTTGGGAGGTGGGACGTACCACCAACTTGACACTTGATGTGACGTTCGAGCAACCATCGAGTGAAACTGGGACAATAAAGAAGAATTAGAACTAAAAAGGTGGTAATAACAGTAGTATTAAGGTTTTCCTTTTTTTTTACATGTTCTACGGTCTCATAAAAATACGGAAGATCCGATGCATAAAAGTGGTAGTCATTAGAATCTCAATTTTCGTCTCTCTAGTTTACAAGATCTGGGTGGGGCTGTTTTTGCACTTAATACTGTATCATTACCCGAGGACCATGATAATTTGTTGCAACCTAATAACCCTAATTTAGGAATCGTCCTACGTGATTAATTGGCCACAAATTTTGAAGAGATCTGCAGGTGTTTAACGGAAGTTAACCTATGAATAAAGGGGTCCCTTATGAATAATGTTAATCTGTTATCACGAACGACAAACAAAACTAGATGAGAACGTTTTGAGCAAGAGTTACATTTCAAGCATTTCAATAGGTGGTGTGTGATATCCGATAATCAATTAATGCTGCACGGGACAAATAAACAGTAATGTTGAAACAATGTTGCCCAACTACACAGTGTGGGTGGACGAGGCACCTTATCATTTAAGATAGAGCTTTTCACTTTTAGTGCTGTAGTACCTTGTTGTACCTTTTGATCATCCAACGTGATTCCTTAATAACCTGACTAATTTTATAGAGTAAGTGCACGTAATTCTAACTGAATTGAAACATGTAGTCGTCTCAAAAGCTTGACGAGCTATTAGTGGTTATACGTCGTAGATTTAATACAACATTGTCAAACGTACGTCAATAAATTTTATGAAAAATATTTGAGTGATGAGATCCAATTGGGAATAAATTTGGGTCTTACCACACCGAGAATAATTTATCATGTAGTGGATACGTGCTTCTTCTGTACGATAAGATTCAATGATTAACTCATTTGCCAAATGAGTACAAAGTTGTGTGTCGATTCACCTATCACTTTGATGCACAAGTACAGTAGCTAATCATTATTCGTAACGTCTACGTGATCGCTGACTCAATGAAAATTCTGAATTTGCTTGATTTAATTAAAGACCTTGTCTCATCCTATGAGAAATAATTTATTTTACGTACCCATTTCAATGTTCAAGACACTTGGATACCAATTCAAGGACCCCCACGTTTACACACGTAGGCAGATGGCAACAAACTAGTTCACAGTAATTAGAACACCAACTTTTTTCATACAAATACGTGCAATAATAATAACAATAACTGTAATAACAATAAAATTATGGGTTTCAATAACAACCATAGCTTTATAAGGGAAGACTGGCAAAACTGACCGCAACTTAACGAAATTGAAGTAGCGACTCTGAAGAACAAATTGGCGTTATGAATTCAGTTCTACAACAACTCATAAAAGGGGAAAAAAACTAGAATCAAATTCAGTTTTTACTGGTATTCTTACGGTTAATTATTTTACTGTATCACTTAGAGATGAATTGTTAAGTAAACAAAATTTTGAGCCCCAAAACTTTCAAGTTAAGAATTTTACGTCAATTTCGTGCCGAGAACTTGTCATTTTTATGTCATGTGTTAAAATTTCAAGGAGTCAAGTATCATGTGTGTGCTTGCAATTTTATAATTATAATAAGCTCAAGTTTGGGGATTGTTTGCCTTGTTTAACCGTCGGAGTTCTATCTGTGACGGGATTCGTCAGAGAAAAATCAGTCAACATCAAACGGCAATTTCACAGCTTTATTTGCGCTGGGGAGCAAAATTTAAAATTTAATCATTTAATGATACCAAATTTAATTCGTGGTTTTATCTTACAAATCTCATCTTTTGAGCTCCCAACTGATCACGCCAAAGACATGATGTCATGTCTCTGATGACCGTCCATGCGTTACAAATCAAGGTCGCAATTTGACGCCTGGTCGAGTTTTAAGCTTTTCGAATGAAACTTTTAATAACTAATTGGATAGTACTCAAAATTTATTTAGCCCAGACAAAGATGGGTTATGCTCTCTAATAAATTTATACCAAGATATTTTGAGTGATAGACTGGGGTGCTTCTGAAATTACAAGTACTGGCTAGTCCTTCATGATATAGTAAATAATAAACTGAAGCCGCACCTAGGTATCATACATAGAGGTAAATTTTATACAATAGGAGTACGAGTGATTATAATGCTGAAGTTTAATTTATCAATAAACTCCTACAGTATGGGTGATGCATGCCGCCTAACCCAAATTTTTCACGCATACAGTACAGTGCAGCATTGAGCGGTTGAAATTTGAGGGAGGGTGCTGTCTGAACTTAGATGTTTGGACTCTTTGAGTTTAAACGCTTGAGTTCACAGTCATTAATGTAATTGTTTTATTCTTGTCAACATTTTAGATTTATTGCGATAGAATCTGAATCATTTCAAGGAACATTAAGAATCTGTTTAAAAAAAAGGTTTTATTTATATCAAAAAGGTTTGGAAAACAAAAAAATTTGAAGCAATATCTTAAATTTGCAATGATAAGTGTGTACCGATATACAGTGCGTATTGAGTACTGCTACATAGGAAACTACTATAATAGACATAAGTTTATTAACACTATGGAGATCTACGATCAAAGTAAAGAAAAATATTTCAAACGCTGAGAAATACGACAAATATTTGAAGAACATCCGTGTTCGGGCTTACCCAAAGGTTTTTGATTGGTATTTATTTGTTTCAGACTAACATTTTTTTTAACACCTTCGTTCTTAATAATGACATTCTGTGACAACTAATACAAGACTTCCAAACAGTTTTCGGTGACTAAGAAATACTATTTTTGGTTCTTTGGAATTGTATAGCTTGCAAAATTGTTTAAATCACAGAAGAAGACACTTAAAATAAAAAACTGCAAACACTTTTACAGGAAAATTCTTCAATATGTAAAAGTTTTTTTTTTTTTTTTTTTTAATGTATAAAATGACGGTTTTCAATATTTCTTTGTAAAATGAGTTCGTCCCAATTTTTCGATCTGCTTTTACGTAGCAATGTTGTTAAAGCTAAATAGGGGGAAAAAATAACCAGGCAAGACTTAACTAGATCTTTCGTATTTCATACATCAGTAAAATTAATGTTTCTCAATATTACTACCACTACTACAATTTTTTATGAATATTAATCATAAAATGGGCTCAAATGTACTTTTGTAGAATCAAAAAAGTATACAGAAAGAAGAAAATTGTAAGATAATTCAGCTTGGAAATAAAAAAATATATTTTCAATCTTACAATGCAGAGGTACAGCCATATGTTGTACTATGTGGGCCTCTACAAAACCCAAGTGATGTCTATTTCATAAATAATAACATATATAAAAATAAGTAGCAGTCTTAGAGCGATACTCTTGAGGTGTTGTACATGTTACTTAAAATGCTGGGCTTGAAAAATGTAAGATATTACAAACAGATTCATTAATTTATTGATTCCTACGTTTATAACTAATTTAATATTAAGAAATACTATTCAAAACTTTGTTGATTGTATAGATGAGCTTATTTTTAATGCTCTTATTCCTGTGATACAAGAAAAAATAGTGAAAGAGTTTTCGAATACCTAAGAAAAAATCATAGTAGATAAAGTTTTGGCAATTTTAAATGTACATGAGAATCTTTTCCATACTTTTACAGAATGAAAACGTTTAAAAACGTTAAATAAATACTTTTATTTAATACTACAAGAAGAAATACGAATCATTTTAGAAAAACTAAATAACGGAACAAAATCTGAACTACTTTTTAAGACTGCAACATATATACCACCGCCAAAAATTCTATAAAATTTGTTAGAAATACCAGGACTGTCAGTTAAAGTTCAAAAATATAAATAATTCGAAAGCAAATAAACACTTAGTAAGTTACGTAACTCAAAGTAATTTGTGAAAAAAGAAGCACTGCAGAGTTGGTAGCAAGACTTGTGATGTCGACACTGAACTTGTGTTACCTTTAGCGTTTGATTTCGATTGTTTCGAGCCAGGAAGTATGTTAGGCTCTGATGCTGGTATTTAGAAATTTGGTGGTAGTAAAATTGTGTCAGTTTTAACCTCCAGAATTTATTGTAAAACTCTGCAATACTCTTTCCTCTGTTATTTTTTATTCTGATGATCGAAAAAATTCGGTCATGAAGCTGTATTTTCACAATTTATGTTTCACGACTTAAATAGTTTGAATAATAATGATTAACTCGTAAGTGTTAATAATTACTCTAATAGAAAAGTATACTTAGAACGTGTCCTGGTTCCAGGGGATAATCTGAGATTGAAAGAAATTTGCGAGCTTATAACCAGTTGTTCTAATACGCGTTGTTGCCGAATCTGCCGGGCAGATGCTTCTAAATTCAGAAGTTTCATTTATCAGAGTCAACATCTAGTGAGAAATAGGCAAAACTATGAAAGTGATCTTAAAGAATAATCTCATACTACTAGCATTGTTAACCTTGCATTTTTGACAAATTACTAAATTTTCATATAATGGAAAATAAATCTTTTGATTTCATACATAATTATGCAGAAGGATCTCTGGAGTGTTCGTTGTCAAAAGTTTTAATCAATTTAGTATAAAATAACAAAGTTACAGCTCTCCAACAAATAAATACTCGTTCGAATTCCTTTGATTACGGTATAAACGAACGTATTAATGAGCCTTGTAATATATTCAAAGAAACAGTTAAAAGAAATCAAAAAAATTTCAAAGATAGAATTAAAATCAACGAATCAGCAGTGGAAACTACGTACTTTGTGAAGAAACTATGTCTTATTATTGGTGATTCAATACCGGAATCCAACAGTTGTTAGAAATAATATTTATTGCTACGTGGAAGAAGCGGGACATTACTTTCTCCGAGAAAAGTTGCAGCTGACATTTATCGATTAAAACATCTGATTAAAGACTTTAATACATGGTATGTAGAGTTATTTGGATAATTCAATTCAAATTTACACTCTGCATCACATATTCCGGCTGTATTTAGAGATAATGGACCTATAACAAATTATTGCAGTCTGCCTAGAGACCATTAAATTAAAAAATTAAAAAATATAGCAGTGAATACTTTTTTTAGTATTAATCTTGCATTAACGGTGGCAATAAGACATCGATTAAAACAATGCAAAAATTTTGCGTCAAGTGAAAACATTAATTTTGAAAATGTGTAGGGTGGGATCCAAATTGAAAATGATACTGGAATCTCTATGTTTCATCCATCAATTTCCAAGCTGAACGCCCATACGTTGGTCATAATAAATGGTAAACCTTTTTCACCTAGAGCTGTTGTAGTTTGCGATATCAACGATGATGGTCCAACGTCTTGTGAAATTCAGAAAATATATGTATAGAGTAAATAATGATATCTTTTTCCTTACTTGTGACATTAACACAATATATTTAAAAAATGATTATTATGCGTGCAAAGTTACCGTATACATAGATGTTAAAGCATACTACAAAGCTGAGGTATTATCAAAAATTAAGCCTTGTTTAATGGCAAGAACGTGACAGAAAAGTTTTTGCGTATATATAAGGGACCTTATTACATTTTACGGGTCGTCCACGGAGTCACTTATAAACTTCCAAAGGTCAAAACTCAAACGATACGTGGAGTCTTCTATGGCAATTCTGACTTTTCTTCAATAAAAAAAGTCAGAAGCCGCTGTCAGCAGAGACAACGCCTAAATCAGAAAATTAAGTGCCTGAATATCCATCTTGACCAGATTCATAAAAAGCTCGATACCGCACGAGGGAAATCATTGAGAGTCACCAAATTGCTAGCGAAAGTACCCAGAGTCAGTGAAGATGCTAAGGACTGTAACATCTTGGTGCTTAATTTTGGCGAGGCATGGGCTGAGTTTTTTTTATAGTGTTTTTTAAATAGTGGTGGAGTAATGGACATCTAACTGCATGATTAATGAACGTTAAATAAGACTACCTCTAGATTACTTTAGGATAGTATGGTAAATAAAAGAAAATGTTATTTAAATTATTTCCTAATTAATTCTAGCATGGGCCGGAGATCTTACGGGGGCAGATCCACTACGTGAAAGGTGGTAGAGTTTATGTTTGCTTCATATACTGATTAGCCTTCCTACAAGACCTGAAACATGCACGCATAACTAAGAAAATTGTTCGGAATAAATTTTTCTTTCTTGCACCTATAATTATTGTCATAGTTTTTTACGGTAAAAAAATATGTTTAGGAATTCGTTTTTTTTAAAACTTTTTTGGAATCTAATCCCCCAATACTATTTTACATAATTTGGTAATTATCTTTAAACATTACATCTAAGGATCGCGAGGAAGAAATTTTACTACCAAAAATTTAGATGTTCATTTTCCTGCCTTTTAGGGATTTGTTCTGGATAATTAATAACGTCGTACAATAATATTATCTACAAGTGACCAAAAAGGGTAAAGTTTCGGTCTTATTCAATGTCACAGTCTGATGTTCCTTAGTACACTTCAAAGAATTTGTTGAAAATGTTTTTAAACAGAGGCAGAATAGGAGAGATAGTTCAATGCGTAAATTAAACATAAATCATGAAACAAATTGATGATACGATAAAGTAATGCGTATCTCGTAATAATTTATCCTTAAAGTTTTTGTTCAAGGTCATTTAAAAAAGATTTGTCAAGTATAAATTAAAATACAAATCCTTAAGCCCTGTCTTGATCTGTTATAAAAAATAGGGGTTTCCATATAGAAAAAAAATTCTCTTTTAAATAAACATTTTGTATTTGTAAGAATACAATTCTGCTCTCTTGTGATACCGCTTTGGATTATTAAGAAAGAACTTCCAATTATTAAAAAAACATGATTTTTCTCCCTCACGACACCATATTTGATAAATCAAAAGTTATACGGCAGTATGCACCAACCTAGCTCAAAAACGTCCACTTGTTCGATTACGGTAAATTCATTCGTGTTCAAATCGTAAGTACCCATAAGTACATTGTGATATGTTTAAACAAATTAAAGAATATACCTCAAGATTTCTAGTTTCTTATATTATAAGTTAAATACTACAAGCAATTCTGTTTCAGAGACATAAGGAATAAGCATTAAATGGGATGATTAGTTTGATTTTGTTTCAATAAAAGTGTGCTGTGAATTTCCAAAATTAAAGAACGTGAAAGTATAGCATAAAAGTACAAAGTTTCATAAAAATTTAAACCAAGTTTTATGTAAAAATTTTGAGTTAAACAGCTTGAAAAAGTGATTCTGTAAAAATCCATCGTGCCACATAGAGAGTCAGGATTATGGCAGACAGTGTACTCAATAGATCCTGGTCTCTGACAAAGGTGTAGTATACAAAATGAAAAAAAATTTGTTTAACTGTTGCAAGGCACTTTTCCAAAATTTTATTGCCTTAAAAGAGTGGATTACATGTTTGTTGACACGAAGAATTGGAGCAGGTTGCGGAGAAACAAAAAGTCGATACGAAGTGTGTCTAAATATAAATTGTAAGCCTTGATTTATTCATGTTACAATTGTAAACTAAAATTGCAAACTTATTAAGAATTACAAACTCACTGGCTTACAATCCGCAATGATCAGTGATGTAACTGTTATTAAGTGTAATTTTGATCAGGATAACTTGACAAGTAATTTCAACATAGTTGGGAGTCCCCTACATACATCTCATTCAAATAATAGCTACACGATTATCACGCTATGTGTGAATTCGCTAAACTTAATAATAATATCCTGTAGCTTCCCCAAATGACCTTGATTGCATCACTCATTATCGTCTCAGAGACTTGAATGCTTATGCAGCACGTAAACAATCATAGTACTCCTATACCTATATTTGTCGGGCGACAAATTAAAGCAATGTTGACTACTTTGGATAGGCAAATCGATACAGTTTAAGAGTTTACCCTTAATTTAAAAGTATAAAAACGAAAACAAAAATGCTTTGTTGCAATCTTATTGCTGATGATAAAAATCTTGCTTCTTTAATACTTTTTTTATGTAAATAATAATTATGTTAATGAACGCGAATGTAGAGCCATTAAAACCAAGTTACTGCTAGTTTTTTGATTTTTCGGATGGTTTGTGTTGTTTTAGAAAACTATGTGGTACTATCATACCAGCTCTAGTGTAAAACTGTAGCATGTGGTAAGTTATTTAAGTTTTTTGATTTTATTTGTGTTGCTTGGACCAAGTTTTTTAATATTAATTAAATGACTAAGAAGACTTTGATTTTATGATATGGATTATGATTTGTTTATTTCTGTTTCCATGTTTTTTTTTAACTTTAAAAATTTTTGTTGCGTCCTTAGTACGGATAGCTGAAAATGAAATTTGGGGCTTGTTTATTATAGGATATAAGTATGTGGCAATTTTTGGGAGTGTAGTGGCTGTAAGAAAGTCTACGTATATGGCTTTCATGAGCTGTTTTACTGTTATTCACTGATAACTTGGAGGGATTGTTGTAGTTACATTCTTTTNTTACTTTTTGACTACAACATCATGATCGATCATTCTAAGAGTAAGATGTAATGCAAATTGATTAAGAAATGATAGCTTTTTCTTTTATTTAAGGCTTTCAATCGTTGAAAAAATCCGATTTCTATCTCTCACGATGCCCTATTAGATATATCAGAAGTTACTTTAAGTTGACAGTTAAAATTATTAAAACTTTTTTTTTAATTTAGGCTTGTTCCAACTATCTCTTTCATTGTATTATTTTATTGTACTTAGTACAACAATAAAGCATAAAACTTTTAAGTTTCCTTAAAACCTTTAACCAAAAACTTCACGTTCCAATGATGTACGAATTGAGTGCACTAGGTTTAACAACGATAACTTATACCAGTGCTGTTATAAAATTGTAAGAATTATTAACTATAGTGGTAAGTTATTCTATAGACTGTTAACAATGAAAACAACAAGCCATGAGTGTGGGTGCTTGTTAAAAATAAATGTCTTTTTCAGACGTATAAAACAAAAGTGACACTATCTATTATAGTTAAATACTAACATTATAATCTATTCACCAACTGTTATTGGACGTCTTATGATGTTAAAAATTATTTTTTGAATTCTTAAAGATTACTCAGAGTGCATGCTGCTAGAGGCTTGGTAGTCATATCGAAAACAAAACTTGAAATTTGTTTGTACTAAATTTATCACAGCATTTTCAATGAAGCTGTCTGAATGGTAGTCGTAAAAATTGACTGATTTATGTAGGGGCCTGAGGCTGTAGATACAGAGAACTAATTTCAGTGAAATCTTTCTCGCTTTCAGCTTTCATGCGATTGTAGGCTCTGTGTGTTCGAATACCAATGAGGTTGGTTGTGTATGGGGCAATATGTATAAAACAATAATAAATTGCCCACTCGATTTTACAAAGTTATCCTGACTATTTGCATCTTTTTAGTGATGGTCTTGGCTTATCTCTCCAGCCATTATTTATTGCTCAAAGTTTATATCATAATTTATAGATCCGTTGATACTATAAACGGTGATAAAGAAATCTAAATTTATGAATTAGCGTTGAATGGTGAGCTTTGAAAGGGTTTATAGTTTTAGAAAAAGCAAAAAGTCTTAGTAATGGGAAATTTATTTATTTAGAATAGTGGTATTAACAGCTATAGCATTTTTATCTTTGTTATACATGTATTCATAATTGCTGTCAAAAAATTACAATAATGTTTGAATAAAGTTAGAATGCATACTTTGTTGTTGTGAGTGTCTGTTTTTTCTTAAGTATTTTTGCGTATTTAAGGTTTTTTTGTTGTTTTTTTAGTTCGTTTCATATTTCTATTTTAGTGGTGTTTTGGTTTTCCATTCGTAAAGTTTTTATTATAGTTTCGATGTTTATTTTTGTTTCTTAAAAATATTTTTTCTGTTACATTTTCAATTGTGTTTTTTATAGTTTTTTATTGTTCGGTTCTGTGATTTAAGTTTTAATTTGTAATTTTTTTTGTATTTCTCTATTTCGTTGTATTTCATTTTTTTGTGCATTTTGTTGTTGATAAATTTTGTAGTTTTGATTATGTTGTATGCTTTTTTTTAATTTATGTGTCCAAATTTTAATTTTCCCCTATCGTATTTTCTATATCTGTACATTAATTTTGTTAATATTGTGTTTTATTTCAATATAATTTGCTTAAGAACTCCAAGTAGCTCCCCTCGTCTTTTTCAGTAAAGTTGGACAAAACCAAATTGAGAGCCTAGAGAAATTTTACTTTACAGTTTCTCTTCTTTCTAAGCCTTTTTGAGGTAGCTCTTATTGCCTTGTAGATTCTCCTTACGTGCTTTTTAAGCTCTTCGATATCTTTCAGTTTAGCCGAGTAACCCATAGCTTGGTCGATGGAAAATTTCAATAAGATGCCAAAGATGCATACGTTCGACTACTTATTTTTTCGTTCGATATTTTAGGTTGATTTTAGGAGATTGTTAAAGAGTTTTTAGATTGACTGTGTGTACGTTTAAATAGTGTATAGTCTTTTATGTACCTGCTTTTATAACGATGAATTTGTTTTCCATCGCTATACATAAAATCTATGCTTTGGGTTCCTCATACAGGAAAAATATTCGGGACATTGTTAGTTTCCTCCGTCTCATTTTGCTTTGGGGTTCACATCCTTCATGGAGTGAGTGTTGGACTTTTTAAATCACAGTGAAAATAATGATCTACGCTAGTGATGGATGTATAGCTAATGCAGGTTTGGTCTAGTTTTCTTATTTACTTCTTAAAAGCTTTTTTAGTAAATTTAACAAAGCATATAATAAGGAGTAAAAGAGACAGTGTTTTGCTTATAATAAAAGCTATTTTTACTACGACAATATTTGTCTCAATTTTTAAGGTATCCAGAAGGTATACTTGCTGTTCGGCTGGATACTAACAAGTATAGTTTTAAACTTATAACGGTAGAAATATCGTCAAAGTAAGAGAAGCGATAATAAAGTAGCTGTCTACATCTAAATTGGTGTCACAGTCAAAGCATCTTCTTGCATCTTTTATAGTACATTTAAAATCTGCTTTTTGGTGCCATGTCCAATGATTGGCATGTAGTGTTTTCCTCCTCCACTAAGAACCATGATGCAAGTGTTTCTTGGAAAAAATCCATTGAAGAGGGCTGATCTTCTAAACAATACACGACAAATATTATGTAAGCCGATTTATTGATATAATGGTGATGATATGACCTTGAACAGTTTGACGTTTTTTATTTAAATGAATCTAAATAGTAATTGTTTAATAATCTCACCTTTATCAAGTTAAAGTTAACTGTATTCATACAATGACTAAGTCATTATTACATATCCTGGGATAGGCATTTCTTGTCAAGAATTGGTATGTATGAAAAATCTTATATAGTAAATCGATCTTACAAAAATCACGAAATTATTTTATTCTATTGAATAAGTACTTTTTAAAGTTTAATAAATAGGTAAAGTGGCTAAATTCTTAAACTTACAGAGCTAAGCTTTTCATTGTGTTAAACAAGGTGCTGATACTTCTTTCTGGTATAATTGTGTTGAGGTTGACTTATATATAAGTCAGAGCACACAAGCTTTTTTAGGATGCTTGGTATTGCTGTAAGATATTATACAGCATTATTAGCTTTCAATTTTAATATCTTGCAGTCATTTAGTAGTGATTATTGTGTTAAAAAATAACTAATTCTATTTTGATATATCATTTTCACTTCCATACAGGCTGTTGTATTCGATACAATTGTAAATATAATATTACTGAAGAACATTTCTAATACCTGAAATCAGAATAAGAATATTTTTAGTAGGAAGAGAGCAGAATCGTCGTCTTACAATGATGTAATGCTTTAAATTATAAAGAAAAACCATACGACGCATAATTGGATTATTAAAAAAAAATTTTCTTCTATTTCATGAGCAAGAATTATTGGTAAATTTAAAATACGTCATAAAGCTAGCTCTGCATTAGAGTATATTTATTCATAAGCTTATACTCTACTTTATCTTTAACGACGGTATAGTAAGTCTAAATTAGTTTTTGACTACAACATCATGATCGATCATTCTAAGAGTAAGATGTAATGCAAATTGATTAAGAAATGATAGCTTTTTCTTTTATTTAAGGCTTTCAATCGTTGAAAAAATCCGATTTCTATCTCTCACGATGCCCTATTAGATATATCAGAAGTTATTTGGCTGTACGAAGTGTACATTGGTTATTTTAGAATAAAAAAAACAATATTTAAGCAAATTTTTTAGGATAACATATTTTTTATAAATAGTATACACTACTTACATTGGTTAATAGTTATACTCATATTTTACTGTGACCATTCTGAATACGCCATTTTAAATTTGACAAGAGGCCGACCGTATTTTAAGGGAACTTAATAATACTAACTTTTTAAGCCCTGGTACGTTTTTTTGGTCGCTGTTGGTTTTGGTCTTAGAGGTAGCATAGTTAACGTGGAACGTAATATGTTTAAGTATTTAACGTATATTTTTTGTAAGTTATATTTTGTATCACTTGTTTAGTGTACTATTCAATTTTTAAAAATTAGCCTTTCAAGGCTGGCAACCATGCTGAGTGAGACGTTGCTACTCCAATAAGTTTGTAAATACATATTTATTTGGTCTTCAAGTAATTGTTTACAAATCTTCATACTTCATTTAATCATCCAGGCTGATTGTTACTATAGTAGCTTAACAATACTTGGATATTATTACTACGTAGCACATGCAAATAAAGAAAAGCTGAAAATATGTTTCTTTTTTCACTAAAAATATTCTTATTCTGATTTCAGGTATTAGAAATGTTTTTCAGTAATATTATATTTACAATTGTTTTAATTACAACAGCTTGTACCACTTTACCTATTTATTTAACTTAAAGAACTACTTATTCAATAGAATAAAATATTTTCGTGATTTTCATAAAATCGATTTACTATATTAGATTTTTCACACATACGAATTCTTGACAAGAAATGCCTATCCTAGAAAATGTAATAATGACTTAATTATTATATGAATACAGTTAACTTCAACTTGATAAAGGTGAGCTTGATAAACAATTACTATTTATATTTATTTAATTAAAAAACATCAAACTGTTCAAGGTCATATCATCGCCATTATATCAATAAATTGGCTTACATAATACTTACTTTACTACTGATTACGTAGCACCAAGACATGACATTTTTGAATTAAATCTTATAAAACAGTTAAAATAAAGAAAACGTCTTT
>NW_019379784.1:87919-134815 GCF_000648655.2 Copidosoma floridanum | reverse complement strand
TTTTTTTTTTTTTTTTTTTTTTTTTTTATTTTTTTTTTTTTTTTTTTTATATTATAGTGCTTTACGTCCGGCTCCTATAAAGGGCACTACACAGGGCACTTAGCACTTGGGAGAAGGAAGGGAAGAGGGATGGGAGGCCTCACAATACTGGGAGGGGGGTAGGGGGAAATTAGGCAATTTTGCTGCGAGAAGGTCGCCTAAACCCTCCTCGAGGAGCATTGCGTGGTGAAAAAGCACATGTGAAAAATCACAGAGGTACTTGCCCGAAAAAGTCGTACTATGGCCGGGAATTGAACCACATATAAGGAATAGTTACATCCTCTGTCACTAGGCAATCAAGCTAAATGTAGTATCAGGTACGTGAGGGAGTTCCAGATGGTTTTTATAATGTTAATTGACTGTACGTCAATGCTGTGTTGAATTTGCCCGAAAATAATTGCGTCTGGAATAAGTTTAATAGATGATTCTGTAGATGGTTCTGTAGATGATTATTATTTTAATAAAAGTGGCATAAGCTAAGCCAAAAGAAAAAAATTTTCCCACATATTACTCTGAGCGTTTTTAGGGAGTGCTTATCGAGTGTTTTCGTTAACAATGTGTAAGAGTGAAAAGTGTTGTACCAAATTTGTTCTTCAGTTCTCATTGCTGCTATCTTATTTAATGTTGCTAAGTGCTTGAAATCAAACATAATAAAGGTTTTTTATTTCTTTATGTATCAATACAAATAAATACAACTATTTGCTTGGTCGGGGGGGAGGGGGGCAGATTATTTTAAAGTTTGTGTTGTGTCAGGTCTCAGAAATTGGGGGTCATTCAAACGTGAGAGGGTTCTTTTATAATAGAAAAAGCGTTATCTACAGTTTAAACTTTATTTGCACGTGCACTGACAGATGGTTAAATAATATAGAAAGATGGGTACACAGGAAAAGCAACCATGTGATTCTGGGAAAAAAGCTTAAAGTAAAAAAACGTAACTTATCGAACTAATAAATAAATGGAATTAACATGAGTAGACGCATAAATTAAGGTATAAGCAATTTATCTTTCTGTCTCTTTGTCTCTCTGTGTATATGTGTTTGTGTGTGTGAGGGGGCTGTCTATAAGTAAGAGATAAGTAAAAGAGGTAGTCCTCAAGGTAGAAGGAATCAGGCAACTGGTGCTGAACCCAGGTGATGGGGAAGACGGTACTGTCGATTCTCGCGAGTCACCATGGAAAGACGTGTGACTGAGGTAGGAAAGAAGATATGGTTCTTGCACTGTAAGAATCGGCTGACCCAGCACGATCGCGGTAGCAAAAATGTTGAGGAAACGGTGAGTAAAATACGACTATTAAGTTCACTCGGTAAACAAAAAGCGGAAACGACAATGCACTGTTTATGGTAAAATAGTGATAGATAGCGTTGACACGAGTGCGTCAACAAGGGTATCTGGTACCAGCAAAAAGCTAATGTACTGACTGAACGAATTTAAGTTATTTACCGCTGTTGTGGGCTTAATATAGTTTTCGCGCCCTACCATCTCGTAGGACTAGCTAATAATTTATAGGATAATGATTGTCATCATACTTGACGTAACTGTAGTAAGCCAAATTTTCTTCATGGAGGAAAAACAAAAAAATATTCAATGCTTGTAGCTGGTGAACGTGTTAGTGCCTATATACAGGAATGTATCCACGATGTCAGAAATGTAATATACATAGTTACGAATGTAGCAGGGGTCATCTGGCATTATAACTCGTGGTAACATTTGGACGATCATGAAATTAAGTTAAACAGTACAAGAAGTACGGTATTGCATCCTTGAAAAAGGTTTTTGAACCGATAATGTTTATATCTTCTATAACGTTGGTGCATAACGTTATGCTTGTGTAGAGATGAAGTTTTTTGGCATTTGTCTTACGTTATTTTTTTAAGGTATTTAATTTCTCCATTTAAAATGACTAAATTATGTAATTACATGTCATGATAAAGTTAAGAACGACTTTGTAAGCGATAGCACTGGTGACTTGATGACGAGTGAACTACAATATGTACGACGTCCGACACGGCTACACTTTTGTTGCACAAGTTTTAGTCGATAAACCGTTTAATATGAATAATTATTGAAATTTTTTGTTCTTGCGTTTTTCTTAGCTTTCCTTTTTTTCTAGTAAGGATATTACGTATTAGTAGGATAGGAGAACGTCATAACGATAAACAATACATCGAAGAATGTTGCACGTAAAATAAAAATAGAAAAAATATATATCTGTGTTCTCAACAAAAACAAAAAAATATACGGAAGGTTAATTTTTAATTTAATAACGAGAAAACGCAAATCTGTATTTACCGAGAATTGAACAGTACCGTTCACATAATGAGAAAACATTAAACAGGAGTTGTTATGCTGGGAACTAAGGTACTGGGACCTGTTACTTGTAGTGAGGAGGCAACACCAATTGTATCAGTACTCATACAAAATGGTCCATAACGTTTATGTGTTGATTATAAAATAAGAGTTAACCCACATCTGATCGTAGACAGACGTCCAGTTCCATGTATTTTCAAGTTAGTTGAAAGATCGTAACATTTATATCAAATATTCCACGCCACCAAAAAGCAAGCTGTTTCATGATACTCCATATTCTAATGTTGAGTGTACTAAAACGTGCAAAAATAACAATAGTAAAATTAATGATAAATACATTAGTATTTTTCTAGTCACCAAAGATCAAATCGCTCTAAGCAACGTACGTATTATGTCAGTAGTAGAATCTAGGCTGCCGAGACACCAAGATTCTTCCTAAGGCGTTTCAAGAAATATTCCATTGTAACATAAGTTCTAGTCAATAAACTGTTTTATACCTATCAATATTGAAGCCTATTGTTCTTGTGTTATTCCGTGCTTTTTTCTACCCTGAGTAAGAACATTATATGTCTTATTTATTAAGGTGCATGGATGTGTAATGTTTTCGAGTAAGAGTTTATTTATTAAATGCAGATCATGTGTACCGTCATCTAGTGGTTGGCCAACGTCATTTGTGAGGTAAACGTTATTTTTTTTTTTTGTAAAGTTTTTCTCTAGAAAATCTTACTTTTGTTTTTATAATTTTAAAAGGTGAGTTGCTAAGTTTATTGTACTTTTTGCGCTCTTTCAGGATTAATATTTTCATGTAGGTAGGGTACAGAAAAAAATTTCTTGCACATTATAAGGGCCTTGTTGTTAATTTTTATGAGTTTTTTAAAGTGTTAATCACAAGTTTCTTCTGATTAGCTTTTTTTTCGTAGAGAAGGCCATCAGTTCTTTCACGTCATTTTGGAGAATGGGTAAGTTTGGTACTTGGACCTTAATTTAAATGGTTTCATAGTCTCATTTTTTTGGAAGCTAGTGCTAATATAACTTTTAATAGCAGAATATAATTTTATTTTTGCCCACTGTTGTGTCATTGAGCCGTTTGTTAGGTCTCTTTAGGTATTGCCTTTGGCAACTATTGCGATTCTCCGTATCTAGAGATACGTCAAAAGATGTGAACGCTGATTGTATTTTCAGGTAATAACTTTAATAAATGTTTGCAATCTTGTCAATATTTTAAAAGAAATAAAAAAATTTTGTTTGCATCTTGCAGGGAAAAAGAAATAATCACTGATTTGTATTTTAAAAAATTTTTTTTTAGAAGTAGGCCAGGTTAAACAATAGATTTTTTCATTTTTTAGTCGTTTTCGCACTGTTTTCAACTATTACACTAGTAATAACATTCTTTCTGAAACTAAAACAAGATTTCAGCACGTAGATACAATTTTTAATTCATTTTTTTTTTTTTCAAGACTAACAATAATTTTAATACAAATTTTTGTGTTTTTATTTTTTTTGGTGTTATGCATCGAAATTCTAGATTTTGGCGTTATTTTTGTTAATATTCAGTTGTTTAATTCTTTAGCTTTAGACTTCTTTATTTGATGGTTTTTAAAAAAAACGGTTTATTTTAAGCAAAATATAATATAGACATATTTCAAGATTAGAGGACAAAGATTATACGTATATTTCCTTTATTTATTTTGATTTTAAATCTCTTCGAATGAATGACTTCAACGTTGTGATAAATATCCCCACCTCTTGAAACACAACAACTTCGAATTACCAGCCATTAACAACAATAACTTTCCAAAGCTCACGTTCTAAAGATTTTTTTTCGTGTCTCCATACACCGCGACTCTCGAGAAATTAAACTGTATCTATAATAATAGAAAATTTTTAAGTCGTTTGACCTCTATAAAATCTTTGGTTGGCTAAGATTCTTGAATTTTTGATACACTTATTTTTAGTCGTAAAACTTGCAACTTTAATGAGTGCATGACCTTGGCGTTAACTTTATTTATATTTGTCATGTAAGTACCATTAATATGAGTTTTTTTTTTTTGATGTCTACTTGGAAAACCACGTGATGATGTGGTTGGTTACATAACGTGATAAATTGTGTGATATATTTTTTGATAATCTCGTCATTTATCGCCTGATTTTTTTAGGTTAAAAGTTTACTATAGGCACAGCGTATAAGCACAAGAAAAAAATAATGGTGTATACACCTTAGTTATTAAATTATAGAAACAGAGTAAATAAAACAGACCATGGCAGTACATATCGTTTGAATTGGATAATCGCTTTAATCAGAGACGGAAGATATAAAAATAAAAATAAACAGAAGAACGGAGAACTAAGGGTGAGGATTCTCAGAAATCCTGAAAAAGACAAAGCTGCTTTATAAATGTGGCAGCAAAACATCTGACTATAAATTGTACCAATAAAATCTGTATTTTCTTGCATTCACTAATGAATAATACAATTTTTTTGTTAGTATGGTAAAAATAACTTCAGAGTACGTTTGGCACTGTTTAAGGTACTTTAACTTCTTCTTGATCTGCATTTTGACCGGTTCTAAGGATAGTTAAACACTCATGCGTATTTGTATGATCATCTAATTTAAAAATCATAGTATAGGTTTATGATAACTGAAATATGATGCGTATACTATCGACGTAATATTATCTAAAAGTCTTGCAAAAACTGCATCAATAGTTGTCCCTACTCATGTTGTAGAAATCTTAATGGAAACTTACCAAAATGTGTATGTGTATATACACTGTACACACATCAGTGGTACTGAGCGGAGTGGGGGAAGCATGTCGGTCATTTTAAATCTGTCACTTTTTGCCAACTTACTCCCAGCCCCAGAACGCCCCATACGAAGTTTCGATTCAAAAACATTGTTGAGTATATTCATTAAAAATGTGCATTTTCGAGGTGTATTTTATACGATAAAAAAATTAGTGTGGAATTTTAAATTGACTCCAATAAGAAAATGTGTTTCAAATCTAAATATAAATGAAAAATTACATAGTATTTCAGATGACAATTATATACAAAAACAAAAAATTTTTATTTAAAGGAGATTCATGAATAAGACATAGAAAAAATTATGTGTTACTATCCGTACTGCAACACTATAACTGTGAGATGTAAAATATTTTATTCAAAAGCCCACTAATACTGATATTACTATTATTATTCTTACTTTCACAAAACTTTTTTTATTATTATTATCCACAATAAACTAAAATACTATCTATAGAATATAAAATAACATATTTTTACCTTTTAAAACACCAAGTTATAAACTACTTTATAATCTTTTCTTTTTTCTTTTTCTCTACACTTCACAGCCATTTCTGAGAGCTATGCCCAATCGACTGTGCATTGTTGTGTTACTCTGCATGTACATGCTATAATCGTTGGCGTATTAAGAAACCAACTCAGATTAAATTGTGACATCAATAACTTACACAGGAATACTGATCTTATTTTACATGGCTTCTGAACAATCGGAACTCAGTTGAAATACGCATATGAGAGAGTAGATTCTCATTGGTGTAAGCCAAGTAAGTATAGGCCAAGTCTTAAACTCGTGAGCCTCTAATACTAAGCTCCCAAGCTATAAAAACTACAACCTAAAGTATTGTGCTGTTTTCACAGCGTAATTGAATTATACTTATCTATTAAAGGTACTCACGAGTGCTGCCTGAAGCCAAGGATCCTGAAAACATTTTACTAATGTTACGTCGTGGCTCTTCAACGTAACTTTAGCGCGCGAGAATTTGAATGCAGCGTGCAATGCGCGGACAGCAAATGCGTTTGCATTTAGTAGTGTTTGTAATGAAATTAAGGTATTAAAAGTAATTAACCACTACCTTTACGAGCAACGGATGATTAGCAGCTGACAGCTCTTCTGGTTGGCTAGTGAAGTAAATTGCTTGTGAAGCTGATCATATATTATGAGAAAGTAAAAGCTGAATTGAATTATCAACAAAACTTGCTTTATTGAATCACAAATATTATAAGGATAATTTAGACAATTGGAAGTTTAATAATATAACTTGATGTAGTTAAAACCAGCTACTCGTTTGTTGGTCGACGGATTCTCCAGGAAAAAGAGGAAGCTCACAGGGTGCCGTTCTATTTAAGCCCTTAATTGGATCGATAATCAGGGGTAGGACTGATGGTGAGTCAAGGAAAGGAGGTAAATTTGATTAACATATTCTTGGAAAAAAAGTACAGCTGCTGGCGTAAGTCAGCTGTTGTATTTAGCGGGAGTGAGGTGAGGAAGCAGGAATGGCTGGTGAGCACGCGATCGACCAAGCGTAAGTTGATAATGATTTATGGGTGCGGGAGCTTGGTGACGAAAACCGTATGGTATTTGTTACGGACAGTGGATAGACGTCACTAGATGTCACAACAATAAGACTGACAAATCAACGTATTCTAATAGCTTAATAAAATGTAACCATATTTTTAATGATAACTATGATATTCTGAATAGTTGTAACATAAAAGTAAAAAACTAGATTTTCAGAAGCAATGGCAATCAAAGAATTCAAAAATTTTAGCAGACTATTAAACAGCCAGTTAGATGTTAATAGTTCGCCTCTTCACTTAATTCAAAATTTTAATGCTACCAATATGTGAATCTTTGAATTATACTTATATTGTATTATCATGTACTGACCCTACATTTTGTATGTATATTTTATACCAACGCAACATAATTCAGTTAAGTTGGAAATTGATAGCCATCTGAAGAAGGTACTGTGTACCGAAATAGGTGTTAAACTAATATTTAAGTTTTAATGAGGAGTGAAGATTATAAATGGAGTGTGTTTTAAAATTCAATTTACCTTTAAATTTTTTTACTAAATCATGTTATATCTGTAACTTTATCTGTCTTTTATTGTACCTATTCATTACACTATTAATATTAAAATTCTACCTTTGCTTATTTGCACTGCAAAGCGGATTATGGTTATTATTACTCCAGCCCACACACAACCAGCTTTGCAAACGCTTCTCACTCTGCTTACGTTTAAAGTATCTTTGCAGTACTTTCGTAACGTATTGCTATGCTGGTATTTAGAAGCATTGCTAAAATATTTGTATTACCTACATTAATAAAAGTCTTGTTCGTTGCTTGCCGAAAAGCTCAGTGTTTGATAATTGCCACAATTAAAAATCATTTGGATCTAATTTTGTAACTGTTATAATTGCTATTAGTTGTTGTTATATGTTGTTTATACAAAATATTTCAACACTGGAGGAGATGTTATCATACAATGGCCCTTTAAAATAGAAAAAAATGATACTACAGAGCGCAATACGTTAAATACCACATTTGTAGCAACTATGTTTATGAACAGAATCTTGTTAACACGTAATCTCCATTTCAATACAAGCTACTCTATATAAAAAAAAATTGTTAACATGCCAGCGTGAGTGATATTGCTTGTACTTTATGAAAAACCTATATTTTTTAAGACGTTTTTAGGATACTAATAGAAAATTTAGGGATGTAAAAATTTAATTAGTGTAAGATGAACATTTTATACCGAAAAGACATTTAAGAAATTGGCTCTACGTGATCTAACATTTTTTTTGGATTATTGTTGGGAATGATCTTCTTTTGTTTTAGTAAACGGTTTGCATAAAGTCTTCATCCGATTGTGTTAAGGCTGCTAAAAATCACAAGACCTTGGAACTGTTGAAATTTCAAGTCAAAATGTTAAGTAGATAACCAGTTCCAATCCATCGAAAAAAAGGTTGGAATTAGCATTCGTTGTCAATGGGCAGAAAAACATTAAAACCGATTTAGGCCCACCACAGTTCATCATATTTGTAATTTCATTCTGTATCTTTTTTATGCATCACATTTTTCTGTCCAAATACTGCTTTTACAAAAGAAACAAAAATCCCGTTGCTCCTTTTTTTCCTATATTGTTGTAGTTGTTATCAAATTTAAACCTATACGAAAAAGTTTTTGTTGCCCACTCTGGAGTTATCACAAAGAGGGGTTATTTTTAGTTAATTTGCTTACAGTAATACGGTGAATCCATCGTGATATCCCATGTCATATAGGGGGGACCGGGGAATGATGGACACCTTTTCTTCAACAGCTCATTATAGCTTTAACTTTAAAGTAAACTTAACTAAAAAAATCGAATTTTAAAGAAAAGAGAATGTAGTTATTACAGCACAAGCAAATTTAATAAAAATAATAAAACTTTTTGTTTAAGAACGGCACAAACCAAACCCCTGAAAACTGCTAGTAGTGCCCCAGAGTGAGGTACTTCTAGCAGGGGGTGGGATACCACTAGCCTGATAAATCACGATGATTTGTTAGGGTAACTCGTAAAATGAACTATGAGAAAGAAGTTTTTTTCTTTTTAAGTACACATCAAATTGAAATAAAAAAAATGACAAGAGCATGTATATATGTATACTTATAACAAATATTTTAAATTACATTGAAGTTGTAACTTTGGAATTATAGTTTTGATTATTGATTGACATTTGGTCTTCATCTCAGTTCCCTTGGTTACTTTTTGCTTATAGTGATGCACCATTTGTAAAATTTGCTTATGCAATAAACATCTTAAAAACTAAATCACCTTGTGTATCACGGTGTATCACTGTGTATCACAATGTTTACATGTCTGGATAAGGTTAGGAAATCTGTTTACGGTCGCAGCTCACTGATAATATAGAGAACTCCCGTGCTACTAGCACCCTGCCCTAAGATGCCGGCCATTTCCCATGTAGAACACGTTATTATTTTTTAAATAATTTTTTTTCCATGCCTCCTAGAGCAAATTTAAAAAAAGCATGCTGAAGCTCAAAGTTTCATCTTCAAAATAGACACCATAAGATAGTTAAAAACAGGTTTATTTGTATCGAGTGTGTGCGATTCAAAATGCAAGTACAGGAACTCTATGAGATAAAATTCTACACGTTTTTTATTAAACTCACGCTGCATTGTTTAGTGTTTTACTTAGAGAGGAAAAAAGTAATCGCATTAGAAATTGTTATTTACAAGGTTTGAATTGAAAATATTTTATCATTCGGAAGAAACTGAGGTGCTGGAGTTACCTAGTAAGCTTGTCATTCTCCGGTCTCCTCTACTTAATATTTATTACTTTGAAATACAGAGCTTCGTTTTTAAATTATAAAAAATAAAAGGTCAGCGATCTCGGACATCGAGCGATGCTTCTAAAATAACGTGACATATAACTTATTTTTTTTTAAACAAGCTACTATCGTAAAACTCGAACTACGCGCACAACTTCAAACAATCTCATGTAACGCTTATCTTACAAAATCAATTCTCACAAGATCACTGAAAAATGTGACTAATCAACAATTTCAACATTTCTTACTGCGTATGTACATAAGAAATATCATACACAATTTCAACAGCAATTTGTTCTGATATAGCTTCCTGAGAGATCAGCTGTTTTAATCATCATTTACTGTGAAATAATTGTACCATGACTGTGCTCGTGTTAGTCAAGGATAATTGGGTTAGACTCTGATTAGTCGTTTGGTTCTCCAACTCGACACGTCCTCCTTTAACTTAAGAGTATAAGAACTCCTTGCACATAACAATTTTTGACTTTCCTCTTCCACCAAGTGCTTTATAGTAACTATAAAGGTTGGAAAGAAAGTTGTGTTGCATCTTTTAACTAGATGTAAAGCTTAGTTTGGTGATTAAGCTACGTGTTATAAAGGTGCATTTCCAGCAAACGTAAGACTTAGTTTGATGACTGAGCTGTGTAAGAAAAGCTCAAGGAAACCAGGCCACTGTAGACTCGCCTAAGAAATGAGTCAAGGGGGACGAGGAAGACAGGACCGTCGACTTGGGTTCTGACGTTAAAAGCAGCAGCATAACTATTATCATCACCACGAGTTTTCTCATGTAAGATACGAATCATCGTTACGGTCAACCTTATAAGATCTTGTGACTGCGTGTGGGCAAGCAGCGGCTAATCAACAATCATAGAAGTAAGTTAAGTTAAGAAAACTACAAATTGTATAAACATTGTAAATTCAAATCTGACACGTTATTACTTATGCTATTTCTGAATTCAGATGTATTAAACTTTTCTAAATTTATTAAATCATCAAATAAGTCGTTACTTGTTTGTTGATTGAATTCAATTTCTTAGTTTTAAAATATTCCAATTACTTAATGATATGAAACATTTTAAGATTCAATTTTCTAATTGATTAACACATAATTCTTACCTTGATAAAAAAATTGAATATCGAGGAAAAATTAAATAGACAACGTAGAACAAAGTCATTTCCGAGGACGTGAGATAAGAATACGAATAAGATATGCTACTAACGTGTGACATAAGATATAAGCTCAAACAGTAGGTCAACGCCAGCTTGGTATTTACCACTCCATACATATTGTTCGGTGAAACCTAACACCATAACGCTGAGTCAACGATCTAAAAGAAAAGTATCCTGTAGGTAAAAGAAAATAAGGCCTTGGGGCCTACGGCTGGTTCCTAACGAACGAAAATTTAACTTGTTTGCTTACAGAACAAATCTACGGGTTTGGCCCTTCATTTATAGATTTTCGGATATTTTCAATAAGAGGTAGAGTAACAGCGTGATGATAGATTGTATGATTAATTAGTATATTTTTATATTTTGGCAATCTATGCATTATTTACTTATCCATGAGCACCTTTAGAGAGTTAGCGTAAGGCAATCCACGTAAAAAAAAGTTGATTTCTAGTGAAAATAATTTGATCGTACTATCAGCCATGACTTTGTTATCAGTGTCTAAATAAGAGGTAGCACCATGAATACCTTTTACTGGTAGGGCTACATCTAAACTGTTGACTAGAATCCCTTGCACAAAATGTGAGCATGTGCTACGCGTGCACAGTATAAGATAATAATTAATCGTAGATAAGTAAATATGTTATTACACATATAGCATCTGTTATATGGTATAATTTCATATTTCTAACTACTACTTTAGATCCTAATGCGATTTATGTTTGTAGTTCTGCATTACTGAAATACTATAAATATGTATATGGTATCATCACAGGCACAATGAAAAACTACCACAGATTTAATTGTTATAAATCAAGTACTAACATAGAAGTTTGGTTAACATAGTTTTATATCCATCGGACAAAAACTTAGTACATGGACATGAAAAATTAGTTTCCCAGAATCATGAAGACTGGACCATATCTTCGTGAGTATAAATGACTCAGTCTTCAAGGTACAAAAGTCATAGCCCTAACCACTGAGCTGCCATGGCCCTCATAGTATATCTTATCTAACTAGCTGACACTGCTTATCTTTTGGCTCATCAGAACGCATTTTCTCCTACTCTCCTTCTCACTTTTTCTATCTTCATACGGTTATTTATAGTTCCTCCGATCAACTTAAAGTAACACTGCTAGTCCCTGTCTTTCACTATTTCTCTTTTTTCTCGTAGGCAGCTAATCATAATAATTGTCTGTCTCTCTCTTTTCTTATCCCTCTCTATCACTGTTATTTCTAGTATGTAACACATTACTTTCTATCCTCTCCTGACTCGTTACACCATCTCACGAATACTTACATGCAATACTTTGCCTCTTCAAAGATGGCTTATATGAGGTGGTAGGGGTCTGTTTTGACGAACAAAAGTGTTGCAACAACTACTGGCATCTTACTAATATAGAAAACAAAAACGCTGCAACCGTTGTAATCGCTACCCGCGAAGACTAAAGAACCGATTTTGCTGAAATTTTGCATTCCGATTATTAATGATTCTGAGATGGTTTGTGCATAGTCTTTCTCCTAAAATAATTAACAACAATAGCGATAAATAGGCTCAAAAATTTGCTAAAATAAGCTAGCTTTGCTATTTAGTTCAGTAGGATCTGCTAGATGGTGTCAATGTAAAATTCAAACCACCCAAAATCAAAGACAGTAAAAGGTGGTAATAAGATGCCCCATCAAGTTGCTAATTATCATAGTTGTTTATTGGCAATAAACCAAAAACAAAGTTGTTAGTCGTGCAGCTGGGCATCTCAGCTACCGATGGTTCTCTTCTTTTATGGGTCAGCAAAATAAATCAGTTTCAATCCCAGATCACGAAGACAGCTGGGTGCCACAAAAAAAAGGCGTTGGGAACGTCAACGTCTGCTACCTGCAGCTCGCTCTCCATTATCAAGAATAACGATAAGAAATGACTGAAAATTTCAACACTGACCCATTTCAGGGGCATTATAAGTATTTACGCTCTCTACTTAACCATCAATCTTATCAGTTCTTTTAAGGGCCACCTAAGTTTAAACTTCTTTGCCAACAAATACATTTTTACTACTATTTCTGAAAACGATTTGCCGACTAAAAGACTATGTCAAGCTGGCCACTATTAAACCAAGTCAGTCATTCTCTGGCAAACATCATGAGCAGATTTGTTCATCGCAAGGCTGAAAACCCCAGTGACCAACAAACCTATACTACTCTTTCGTTTCTGAGCATTCAACCAGGAATCATCGAACCTCTCCAACATCTGTGCTGGGAGAATCTGACAACTATAAGGGAAAAATAAACTTAAGCCAACGGGACAGCCGATGGGCAAGCGTCATGAACCAATCTCTTTACCTTAGATTGCCAAAACAACTAAGTCTGCAAAAAAAAAGGTGCTTTAGACACCAACATCTTCGACCTTATACCAGAAGACTTAGGAAAAGAGCTTTACAACTAGCTCCAAAGCTTTAAACGTGGTTGTCTCCCTCTCGATCAGTGTAGTGCTACAATAACAGGCCAGAGAGATTCGCCCCAAGGTATAGAGGCAGTCACGTTGGCTGGAAACTTCAGTCAAAAAAGAGTTTACTTAAGAAGCTCACCGGTTTTTCTCAGGGTCATTAGACGTCAAAATATTTTACCAACAAATATATTACAACCTAATAAAATTGAAAAAAATAGACTTAAGGGCTCACAAAAGTCTTAACTGTGCCAAAAATCGCAAGAAGTCGAATTGAAAGGAAAACTTCAAATGCATCTAATGAATACAATTTTAGGCGTCAACAAAATGACGCTGAACATTTATCAAGATGAAAGCAGTATCAAAATCGATAAATAAAGAATTTATGATGTAAGAGATAAGCTTTTTACTATAACCCTCATAGTAATCTCTTGAATCTTACAGATTTTGAAACATGTAAGATATGATTTTGTATTTTCGTGGCGATAAAAAGTGTAGAGATTAGGTGTTAAGACTTTGTTGCTATGGTAATAAAATTGTGAGATAAAGGAAAAAAATTTTTGTAGTTTGTATATTTTTTGTGAGTTTTGAATCCTTACTGCTTTAAAAACAGTCCGGTTCACAAATTATACAGGAGCAGATGCAAATGAATGGTCTTATAGGGCCAACGATTATGGCATAAGGAATGCACGGCCGTTTTTAGCATAATTATTTTTTTTTACTTCTTACAGCTTTTTACTTGACCAAATATACTGTATGGATTCCAAACAAACATGTTTTCAATAAGAAGATTTTGGTTTTGAAAAGTGTCAGAAAAAGATGTAAAATTTTTAACTGAAAACTTTCACATTTCACGTCAACACGCTACGGTGTCCCATTTTGTAAGTCTCGGGCGAAGCCAAGACAGGGGGGCCACTAGACTTCATAGAAAGATTTTTGAATGGTGTCCAAGTTAAATTATTAATGCTATACAAGCTATTAATGGCTTGAAAAAAGTTGGTGGAAAAAGATTTCTTATTAAAAATGAGAGTAATTATTATGTCTATAGTTGTAGGAGCTGTGATTTTCAGTTTTTGAAAAGTTCTTTTATTTTTGGTATTATTACAGTTTTTAAAGGTCTTTGGTTAAAGGTCTTTGGTTATTTACATCTTGTCTATCGAACATTTGTTTATTTCTTGGTTAAAGATAGCAATAGCTTTATTTTGGTAAATGGCTGTTATTATTTGAAAAAAATTTGTTATAATTTATAAATGTCGTCAAGTGTTAAGCATTGACTCGTTTTGACAAGCACTCATAATTGTTTCTGGGTTTATTACTTTAGATGAAGACACAGCAAGTTTCTTAGTTTCATGAGATTATAAAGCGTGGAGGACCTTTCGGATCGATTTATAAGTAAGTTAGCCATTTCAATAAAGTTCGTTGATTTTTAGTGGCAAAAAAAGATTTTATTTTAGTAAGGTAGCACAGAAATTTCAAGTGTGTTATGTCTTTCGTGGCTTCTCTTTATACGTCGAATTTTGGTAAATATGAATCTACACTTACACAAACACTCACACACACGCATACAAGTTTACATATACGTGTAAGCATGAAAATATATTTTCTATATTCTTCCGGGAAAAATTTCTTCTTAGGTTACTATAAATAAAGAGGGCTTTTGTAAAAGCTATAAATAGTTACAGCTAACAAAAATATAAAATTAAAAAATTGTTTTTTCCAGTCTTACAACTTTGTTACCAAAGCATCAAAGACCTGAATCATAATCTCTCTATTTTCATCGCCACAATGAACTCAAATACAGAATAGTTACGTGATTAATTACGTAAGAATTGCCTGTCTCTTAAAAGAACTGATGAGATTTATAGTTAGATAGGAATCGTTAATACTCATAATAGCCCTGGTAATACTTCCAGCCATTCCTTATTATTACTTTTGATGATAGAGTACTGGCTGCAAGTACTCCCAGCTCTATGCTCCAGGCACTGCCAGTGAATGGCTATGATATTAGGCGGTTTTCTCGGGGATATTTTAACAAGACTTCCTTAGTTTTGTTTTCAGGTATCTTCGATTTTACTTGTATGCCACCTAGTGGATCCTGCTAAAAAAAAATTAAAGACTACCATATTTTAGCAAAACTTTGATCTTATTTGTAGCTAATAATTTTTAAAGATTTTTAAGATTTAAGCTTTTCAAGAAAAAACTGTACCAAAACCATTTACAAAGCATCGAAATTCAGTATACAAAATTTCAGCATGATTGTTTGTGTAGCTTCCACGGTTAGCAATTACAACGGTTTTTGCAATTTTGATGTATATATTAGTAGGATTAAAGATTTTTTTTTGACCGTATACGCTCAGGAACGATTAAAATGTTATAAGATATAAGATTTCATGCAATGTTTTATTACTCAGCAGCGGCTATGTGCTGATAAGCATGTTGTACGTAATTTAAGTCTTCTACGAATTTTTATTTTATAAAGCAACTCTATAAAATTAACTGCAGAAGCAGCTCAGTCAATATAGAGTAATATTAAAAACGTAACAACTTACTCTCTAGCAGTTTAAAGTAAAACTCTTTTTCAGAGCTGTTCAAAAGTTCGTTTTTATAAGTACCATAAAAACATTTCTGTTTAGGTTATCGTTTATCTTAATAGCCTATGACACATTGAAAGTTGTAATTGTGCTTTTCTTAAAATTTGGGATCAATCAATTAAGTAGTTCTTGAGAATTTTGCAAACATACAAGCAAACGCTGTTTCTTTGTATAATAGTAAGATAATCACGATAAGGGCGACTTTTTCAACAACTAAAACGTAAATACAATATTGCTATTGGTTTTGTCTTAATTACATGATCTTTAATCAATATCACTATTATAATTACCATTGCAACTGTGACGTAACCAAATAATGTTATTTTCTTCTACACTTCCCATACGTATGAAAAATTGGGCTTTTTTTTGGTATAGAGACGCTCACCATGACAGAGGCTTTAGGATGGCAATGTTAAGACATTCGCCTATAATTTTTCATTAAAAAAGAAAACACTAAGAAACTAAAAGTGTAAGTTGTATAACTATCAGTACTTATTCTGTGTTAAACTATTACTTATAAAAAATGTAATGCAAAGTGTGATGTTTTAGGTAATTAAACATTGAAACCAACGCATAATGACAAGACGCTAATAAGTGTGCACAAAGAAATCTTATGATTATGATAACAGTATTTTATTTCTCATTAAAAAAAAAAACACTAAAAAACTCAAAATGTAAGTTATGTAACTATCAGTATTCATTCTGTGTTAGACTATAACTTATAAAAAATGTAATGCAAAGTGTGATGTTTCAGGTAATTAAACATTGAAACCAACGCATTATGACAAGACGCTAATAAGTATGCACAAAGAAATCTCATAATTATGATGACAGTATTTTATTATAAATAACTTACAAGATAGAAAAACCTAGGACTTATAGGTTTAAATAATGTGTAACATAAAGAGTCTCATCGGTTTCAAGTATTTATCTACCATGGTGAGATTCACCAATAATTTTATACACTTTTTCTATTTTATAAGTTTCCTGAATAATAGGAAATATTTCATTGAAAATTTGCATACTACTGTGTTATTTTTTATCCTGACAGGTAATGATTCTGTTGAAACATATAAGGTGGCTTGAACAATTTTTTTGGCTTCATCAAAACCTCTGAGACTGTAGAATTATGTAAATAAAGTATGCCAAATTCGTTTGAGATAAGAAAATACTGGGGTCATCGACTTAATTTTTTTTGCAAATTGCTACTCAGAACCCACCAATTTAACATCTACTTTTATGGACAGTGGTCCCAAAATCAACTATATCTTCGGAAATCTTTGATTTACCTTAAAAATTTAAAATACTTCTTGTGTATTTTTTTATGATGAATCTATTTAATTCTTAAATTTCTAGGATGAACTACTTAACTTAAGAGAAAACCAGAAGAAAAAGTATGAAATGTTAATCTGGCTTGCCTTGCAACATCTCTTAATTTTCACTCCTGTAATTCCACAGTTCTTTTCTGAAAATTTCTTGATCTTGTACTTTGATTTTATCAAATTAGGGATGTTTATTGAAAAATTTACAGTCGAAAAGTGCTGATTTTTTAGGGTCCCTTATGGCGACCTACCCTAGGGACGGTACCAAGTGCCCAAACTACCTTAAGCTAGAATATGTGGCATTACTTTAATGCCAAAAATCAAGTTTTGTTGATCAAAAAAGTTAACTTACTATATGTTGGTGAAATATGTGAAATCAATGCAAAATAGCTTGATGGGCTTTAATCAGACGTGACAGATGGTTTATTTTTATATTTTAATCTTAGATATTTTAATATACTTAATAAAGCTCTCTAATGGCTTAACGACTTTAATGAACACCATGAAAATTAATAAATTTTTAACAGCTTATGTTTTTTTAACAATAAGTTACCTTTATTACAACAGCAACTACAGCTTGAACAAAATTATATCAATAAAATTGTATAAGTATTTCAACAGCTCAGCAGACTTGCTTGTTAAGATGTACGAACAAACCAATTGCGTAATCTGTGATTTTATCCTAACTTCTAACTGACAAGTTTTTGATAAGAGTGAAGTTGATATACAGGACTTGATTGCAAACAATGAAATTCTGTTGAATATTCCAGCTTCAGTTTTTTAACAGAAAATCAGCTGTGAGGGCAAAGAGTGATACAAGAGTATGAAAATTCTGTATTAGGCAGTTTACTTTATTAGAAAGCTTATAGGCTTAGATAAAACGTTTAAAAAAACCAGTGGACAGCGTGTGCTTGGGGGTCTAAGTTTAAATTTATACTTCGATGAAATCATATGGCAGTTAATATAATTATTATTATAAATATACCTTTTTTTAAACGATAGTATGTAAGAAAGTGGTGCAATAATCATAAAACTGAGTATTATACATACGTTAATTTGGCGTAGTTTTAATTAGTAATGTCATGTTTACTAAATTATCGATTATAACCAATATACTACGGTGCAATAAAATATGCACAATATGTAGACTGAACTACATCTCTAACGTTATGCTCACATATATCACATACGTTTAATTCCTACTTCACAGGATTTTCTAGTCCATATTTAATACCCGAAATATATTAGTATGTTAAAGGTGGAGAAAAATCATCCTGTACCTTTTTCTTCAATGGGATGGTATAACATGCCAGGGAACTCCCTTCATGTTATTCGGTATATACATAAGTTTTTTGACAGATATTATTTAAAAGTCAAACGTATATTTCAAATAGCATAAGAATACCAAAAAAAAAAATTGGAGAGTATGTATCTGTACCCTTTTTGTACACGTTTAATTTGTCAAAAACCGCAATTTAACATGTAACCTTATGGAAAAATCACATTAAATGGTATTATATAATCTGTAAAAATCTTTTAATTTTTGTTGGGATAAACGATTACCTTGACATAAGCCTATCAAATTTTAGAATAGATCCACAAGCTTAATTTTTTCAATAGAACAAGAAAGAAAGGGTCAAGTATCCGTAAAAGCGTAAATGTTAGTAGATCAATATAAAAAAAATAATCGCCACCTTAGTTACATAATATATTTGTACTCCTTTCACCTCTCTAAGCTTCTTCCTTACTAACTACGTGATGAACATATTAATGTTGAAAAAATCACCTTCATCACGAATAGGAATATTGTGAGAGAATGAAATGCAATAAAAACTAATTACTGTTTTTATACTGTTAAAAATTTTTTTTTAACGTTTGAAAATTAAAAAAAAAATACAAAATTATTCAAATAGTTATTATTTTTTATAAAAAAACAAGGCCATAATAACTAAATAAGTATTAATAGAGCCATTGGAAAGCTGCTCTGCTGAAATTCTTAAATTTCTGAGGTTTTAAAAAAAAACTTAACTATTATCGGTTTAATAAATAATTTATTTAATTATGTAATTTAGAACCCAAACAAAAACATTTATCAAAAGTAAGGGAAACGTGACTTAAAAAAAAAAATTACAAACAACACTATGACAAGAAGTAATTAAATATCAGAGTGGGTAAAGGCCCCTGTTAGTGTGCATGAGGTCGGAGGTTTTATGACAATTAAAAACTCTTAATTTTTTCATTTTAAGAATTGATTAAAGAAAATAAAAATACTTTAAAACTAAATAACATTAAAGATCAATGATGTGCTGTGGTGGTTTGGCACAATGTGGTGTGGAAGGGAAAAGAAGTGGGGCAGTACTGTGAGGGAGTGAGGTGGAGAAAAAGTTATGTGAGAAATCTGCTTTTGTTACACTTTTTCTTAAGGTCACCAATTTAAAATCGTTGACTAACGCATCTATAAAAATATAACTTTAATTTTTGTGGATGCCATCAAGGCAATAAGATATAATCAACTGATGAAATTTTACGAGTACCATAATAGTTTCCCTCTAGTAGGTACTACCTTTCTTTATAATAATTTACTTTTAAATAAAATTTTTGCATGTTTATTAGCATACTGTAATGATAAATTGGGTTAAACTTAAAATAACCTGGCACTTTACAATTTGAAGTACACTTTTAAGAGGTAAGAAATAGTTCCATTGAACGAGAAAGTAATGCATATAGTAGTATAAGTAATACTGACCATTTTCTATTATTATTTGTTTTTTTTCAGTGAGAGATCATTTACAAACATTTGAATATTGCCACCTTCACATTCCTTGTGATAGCAAGTGCCTCCTTGCAAAGAAATAAGCCCCGTTACTTTTTACTGTTTGGCTGTGTTTTCTACTAAAAATTATAGTGGTATTATTTAAGACAGATTCACAGTGTACAATTTTTGATTATGTTCAATTCCACATTAACTATTGCCATTTATTAAGACACACTAAAAATTATAACTAATAAAACTATAACTATTTGGTTGTTATTAACTATTTGTATCCAAGTAGCTTCAATTTTCACTCTGCTGTAATTATAATTTTGAATACAACTACTCTTATTTTATTTAGTTAAATTTAACCACTATTTTTTTTTTTAAATCTACCTTTTTACGAGAACAACAAATCATAATATCTAGCGATTTTTATTCCTATTGTTGCAATGAGCTTTGTTAATTTAACCAACTGCATGTAATTTATCTTAAAATGGACAACATTTAACAATGATACTTCACATAATTATAAGAAATATCTGTTCAAATTTTTGATGCCTATTTAAAATGAATAAGGAATTTCCACAGCTTTCTTTCCTTTAAAGTCCAAGATGGAAGGAAGATTAACATAGAAAGTGAAGCTCATGACTTGGTAAGCAAGAGCATCCTTAGCCAATTGAACATAAAGCTATCACTATTTGTTAAAGATGTAAAACTTATAAACTTTTTTTGCGTTACTGTAAGAAAGCCAGAAATTGAGGTACATGTTTTAAGAACTTGAAGCTTTCAAGAATAGTGGTTGACTGATAAATTTTGTGTGACAGATTAAGTAGTATAGAATGAGCCTCTACTATCTTATGATCTCCCACGGATTCCTGTTACCTACTGTTGACATGGTGGCTCAGAATCTTCTACAGCTATTTAATCGTTCCATACGAGCTCAGATCACGCTCCAGTAATCAATGGTAAATCAGGCACTCGCTAACCTAACTTTGCTACTTCACGTACTCTTTGATGCCCCAAATATTTACTGCAGACTTGGGGAATCAAAATCTGCTTTCGCTATCTCACATTATGCTATGAATCTAGTATCAGCTTATCATTAATCTTGAGCCAAAAGTCTTTTTTGCTTAAAATTGACTAGAGGGTTCATATGACTTTATTACTTTGTCACAAATAAACCTAGTTTTCTGAATTGTCAACTTGCTATCACAGTTATAACTTAATAATTGTGATACAGATTGTAATAAAAAAAGCTAAGATTTTTGTGTCATTGACTTTAGAAGAGAAGACACCACTTTTTTCTTACCGCTGTAAAATTAGTTGGTGTACCCTCATTTCATCTACAAGGGAAACAACTCATCGCGTCAGTGATTTGGATTACTCCAACTTGACGTAGATCTCCCTCATTACTTCTATCATCCTACAACCTAAATGAATCCTAATATTATCTTAATTAATAAAGTGTAAGCTGAGGTCTCAACACTTCTATGTCCCTGACGTAAGAAATACATTTTTGAATGTCCAGGAAAATCATAATAGTATTTCACTGGCAACAAAGGACAAACATTGATGTTCATACTTTTGTAATAAATTACACAGCTAGAAAACAAAATAGTTTGTAAGTAAAATCTATTGTATGTTTCTTGAAAGAATGCCATAAATATTTGTATTGAATTTTCATACCTGCAGTTATTACTTTTTTTACCTAATTGTTGAGATATTTTGACCAATGAAATATTTATTTTCTAAATGACTTTGGTCTTGTAACATTGCGTGAATATTTTTTGCAAAACAAGTTTTAGTAAAAAGTAAATTATTGTTTTTCCAGGGTCTAATTAGTTTTTTAATTTTACCCTATGAAATAAATAATATTAAATATACATCTTTTATATAGTCAGCAAGGTACACTTACAGTTATTATGAAAGGAAACCAAAAGACTTTGTTTGTAAAGTCAATAGTTTAATAACAGTTCATCCTTTTTACTATCAAAAAATTATAAATCAAACCTAAATGTCCTTGTATACAATAATATAAGCTTAATGGAGTATATGAATACTATAACAGCAAATCGTACTTAATAAGTAACTGCAGTCTATTCTTCCATATAATGATAAATGAAATAAACCATAAACCTTAAACTTTATTTGACAGTGATGCTAAATATATAAGACTGTATTCAGATTTTATGTATATCTAGTACAGAGTTTTTACTTTTTCTGAATTCCTAATCTCTACTTTCCTTGTTCTATTTTCGTAATTATCTCCTTTTTCTAAAAGTATCAAAGTTCTACTCAGACGACTCGACCATCTATCTAACTGAATACTATTAAGAGGACATAGTGATTGCCTTAAGCACACCCTAACTATTATTAAGTGTAACAGAAGGATTTTTTTAAAAAACCATCAAACTTTCTGTACTGAGCATTTTTAAAATCAAAAGGTACTTTACCCGGTGAGCTGGGTGGGTTACGGCTTGGATATCATGAGAAACATTTATTATTTTCTTTTAAAAATCAAACAAGTGATTTCTTGACATCCTGCAACTGCTTTAAAATGAGCTTTGAAATATGTGGAATGAAAAGATAAATTGTCTTCTCAACCTCATATGATAAATTTTGATACAGTTTAAGCTGCTAGATGTATTACGTATACAGTATTAAAAAGTACACTGTTTTTAATTTCAAGTGCCATACATATTCGTATAAAATACAGCATGTATAGTACCTAATTTCGTTTATTTTGAAAGAGTTTAAGAGTGCCTCATTTTTCTAACGTAATTTTCCTTAAGAAAAGAAAATAAAAACGTTAATAACTGCCGTTCACGTACGACCTTTTACAAAGGCTTAAATTAATATTAGACGTAACTAAGGTGTGAAACACCAAGTTATGTTTATATGTCTTGAGAAATTATTATTTTACTAAGGAATAAGTTCAATTTCTTATTCATAAACATTCCCAGAAACTGTAACTTTAGTAACTAAAAACTTCGAAATACGACAAATAATATGTGAATAATTTAGGCAAATAGTTAACAATTGTTAAAATCGTCACTTTTATCTATACATTTTCAAAAATTAACAGAGTATTTAAAAAGGTGTGCTTCGAATAAAATAGGATTTCAGAATGCTGCATGATGTTGAAAAAGTACTATGATGAAGAAATAACTTATTTTCTCTCTAAAAAAACAATCAGCATAGAATGTCTTTTAACAATGCAACTTAATTTACTCCATACAATACATTCAAATTTTTATTTTTAGTACCAAACAATTACATTATATAAAGTTCTTAAAATGATGTTGATGATAAGACATAAGGCCAATTAAAACTGCTGCCACTCAGCAGCATGTCACGTATTAGTGTTTGGATCGGTGTTTTACCTACAAGGCGAACGAAAAACAGCTGTTCTATAACTTGAGAAGATACTGCTCTCAGCGAGGGCAGTCTTAGTAAAAGTTTTCCAAATCTTGTTAGCTGGCTAGGATATTGCGTCCGACAGTATTCCTCTAGAGCGCATTGAGCTTTCTCTTGAAGAGATTCTATGTGAGCCACATCTGATAAGCCACATGCGTCTAAAATTAAAAAATAAAACATACTTTAGTGAGCACATTTAAAATTAACTTTTTTGAAGAAGATAATGTGGAAAATACAACGCATAGTTTTTTAAATAAGAAGCTGAACTAAGTTATAAAATTTTGTATTACTAGAGAGCACTTTAACTTACATATCTATTTTATCCCATCCCACTCCATGAAAGAAAGAACTTTCTCTTCGAAGTCATTCAAAAAACATCGTATTTTAAATCATCCTAAGGTTTTATTTCTACACGAATGTAAATCGTTGTGTACATAAGCTATCTGACTTTAGCTGTTTATCAGAGAAACAGTTTTATATGACATATAAAACTATATTTTCTTATCACTTTAGCAGGAATACAAAAATTTAAGATAATCAACTATACGAACAACAGTTATACATTTTGACCCTTATAACGCATCTCTATGCAAACATAGATAATACTAAGAATCTGACCCAATCTTATGTTTTAACTCATACCCTTTGAGTTTACCAATGCATTGCTAGATTGCTACAGTAAACAAGTTGCTCTTAGTCAGGATATGGAAGTAACCATGAAAATACTTCAAGGATGATCATAAGTTGTGGAGAAATCGTACGATTATTAAAAAAAAAATATTATTTTTTTTTAATCAATCGATAACTTTAACAATAACTAAAAGAACTAAATACTAATACTTGTAAATATTATTAATATCGCATACGAACACATATAATAAGTAAGCTCATAGATTATTAGAAGTAGATGACCCAATTCTAGAGCATTTTTTCGCTGTTCAAGTGAATAGTAATAGTTCTGTGAATTCACTACGAGTGAAAATGTTCTGCATTAGAAAATAAGAAGTTTTATGTATTATTGAATAAATAAGAAAAATTTTTTTGGCTAGCCCTAGCATACCCTATAAATCTATGTTTGAGCCCCTATTATCAAGCTTCTTTGAGCAAAATATTTATTAAGTTTGATTGTTTGTGCATAAATCTATGTACTCGTGGATATAATATGTAATTCATCGTCTTTAAAGAAATGCTATAAAAGCACGCAAACAGCTTTAATATGTGTTTCCTGTTACAAGAAATCTTACTCTTTATTTGCATGAGAATCCTAATAATAACTAGTTCCTCTATACCCAGATAGGGACTCACATACTTTTATCTCGAAAAATATCCATACAGAATGACACTAGAATGATTCTGTAAATATTGCCTTACAGTTGTAAGCTCTTAACTTCTAACCATTTACATAAATTTATAAAATAAAATTATTTGTTCGAAAAATTTCAATTTTTTTAAGGTAATTTAAAACACTTTTTCAGGATACATACAAATCAACCATCTTATAGAAAAGTAATAACTAAAACATCTTTTCTACTTGGTACCCAAAATTTACACTTGTTCTGAAAAGTTTATGGTTATGTATCCTATCCACTGGGGAAGAGGGCATTGCAATTAAATTATCTTCTTCTAAGTTACAGTTACAATAGATATCTTTTGCCAAATGTTAATCGGCATCTTTTGCTTATAGATGATGCCGAATATATTATTAATTATCAATCTAGAAACTCAGACTTCTTCGACACTTCTAGAAATATTCATATAGGACATTAAGCCTTAAGATGGAGTAATAATCCGTGTGCCATTGAGTGTCTATCATAAATAGAGTAATGTTTTCTAAGTCAATTTAAACTTACAATCTGTATTCAATCATTAATAATGTAGTATAGTATGTGGGTGTTAATTGCAGGATATTGCTTAAAAGAGTAGATCTTTCCTTGAAACTGAAAAAATTTATTTTTGCGCTAAGCTTTTTCAAAAACTCCAGTAACTGGTTTCTTTATACCCTCATGAATCGATATTCTATAGATTACACAGAAATTTCTACAGTTGTGAGTACATATTCTACACACTCTATGTATACGAAAATAGACATGTATAAAGTGGTTGGAAATTGTGTATAAATCATATCAGGTAAGTAAATTATACATCAAGTTTAATTATAAGTATATATGATGCTCTAGCTAGACTTTATGATAAATTTTTTTTTCTAAATTGATGTACACAATTAAAAAAATGAGGTGTTACTAAATGAAATTTTATTAACTATTTTTTTTCTGTAAGAATGAGGTCATAAATGAACCATTTAAGTTATGTATAAAACTATTTTCTCAATTTTTACATCAACGTTTTGTAGCAATAAACTGAATGAACAGAGATAAATGTGGCTGAACAATAATCGCCAATTTCAGGATCAATACATTGCCTTTTATTTGTATTTAAACGTGATTTTGACACAACCAAACGCAGAGTTATTTGCAAGTATGAATTATTGTACTAAGCAAAAATAAGTAAGACTACTCCATCATGTGCACTATAAATGTGACAAAATTGATGAGGGTGAATATTGCCATATACAGTAAAGCAAGAAAATATCTCAAGGGATCAAGCTGATGGGCTTTGCTGATGACATAGAATTGTACTTCACGGCAAGATTATGAGAGTAGAATGAAAACGGTAGTCGGGATAGTGTCAGAGTAGCTTTAGAATTACGGTCTTGAACTATTTATCTAAAAAACAGAGGTAGAGATGGCTCGGGGGAGGGGGCGTCTACCTGACTAGTGCAAGTGAGGCAGTCTGCGCGAGCTTAGTGGTATAGTACCTGGGATTGTGGATCAACTCTGGGCTTATCTTCTGGGAGCCCATCGAAAGAGCAGTTGACGAAGCCTCTATTTTGGTTGTGAAAGTACCTACTTAAATATTACTTAAATTACCTAAAATTTGGGGCTCAGGGCAAGCCAAAAGATGGCTTCTTGGGTGGGTCTTTCACCCGAAAATGTTGTATGCTGCAGAGGTATAGGTAGATACATTGGTGAGATGGAATTTCCTCTAGCGCCTTACCTTAGTGTTACCCATTGGATCCCTAAAGATTGTGTGCACCGGTCACACGGTCTTCTCTATCACTATTATAGTTAAAACACAATAGATTTATGTGTTGTTACCTTAGCTGGTGTAGTAAAAAAGAGTCCTGTGCTCTGGCCAAGAAAGTGATACTGAGAGATGGAAGGAAGCGTTGACAACGTAGCAACAGAAAAGGGATCAGGCTAGTGTGGGTAGATGGCCATTTCGCCTGATCCTGCACCTGCGACCATGGGTGAAGGGAGAATACGTAGATCCATTACTACCTTACCCAGTTCTTCTCTGGATCGGGCAAGTTTAATGTCTATATCTACAATAAATTAGTGGTAGCATTGCCCAGATGTGCTTACTGCCTAGAGTTACATGATCAAGCACACATTCTTCGTGTGCAAGATATGGCACTGTAAGCTTGAGCAGTTAAGAAGTTCGATGTGGCACCAACACCTGAAAACAAAGATGGAGAGCTGTGGACGGCTATGTCGGGTGAGCGGTTCGTCATAAAAAGGAATGGAGGAAGTTTAAATGGTAAGTAAAGTTAAATGTGGACCCACTCTGTGCTTAGAACGTTAACTTTTCAGCTAAGGAAAGAGTTGAAGTCAAGTGGCATAAAAGAAGGGATACGAAGGTATTAGTGGCAAATTAGAAACATTTACAGAAACACTTACTACCTCGGTTTCTGTGGAGTGCAGAAACGTATTCTCCCTCTTTTCATAAAATAAAATATTTATATACAATATTTATGAATATAACGTTGGCAAGTAAATGAGGAAATAATAATAACACTGTTTGCTTAGTGATATCTTAGTCAATCTATTAATTAAGACTCGACCACAAACATGAAGTACTTTTTTGTTTGCAGGTGTAAGAACGTGATGAATTATAATAAAAACAAAAATAATTATCTTTTAGCGCTTTCCGATAGTGTTAACATTCAAATAAAAATATGTTGCTATTTACACACAATATTGAAAAAACTTCGAACGCTTGAAATGAATGTCAAAAATTGATCATCGAAGTTGTGTGAAAGATTTAACGAGTCATAAGACAAAAGAGATAAAAGATTTAATGGATTAGTATAAGTTGTTGCTAAGTAGGCAAAGCAAGGAGCTTGTGTTGCACCCAAGGGTAAGTTGACCAAGAACTTAACAAAAATGAAAAGCAGAAAAACATCAAAAATACTATCGTATTAGCAAGGTATGTTCAGCCACCGTGGCACAAAAAGGAAAGACAATAACTAGATTTAATAAGTGAAGGGAATAAAACGGCAATTACGCTAAAAATTAATGTCTAGGACACTGTCTTCTGGTCCCAGCATCGAGGACGCAGATCCTGCTAGTGCCAAAATATAAATACCGAATATTTTTAACCATACATACACTACATCGCTAAAACTTGTTTTTAAGATTTTTTTCGTGCAGTACATTACATTGAAAAAAAGCCTGTTAATTAAATAGTGCCTTAAGAAACGAGTGTTACAAAAAGTAACAAGCTCGGTATTTTATGTAGATATATTACAACTTGTTAAAAAAAATGTTATATAAGTGTACATAATAAACATAAGGTTTCGAGAGAATAGCGTACTTGACTAATCTCAGAACAATTAATTTTCCTCACTCATTGTGCTTACTTTAAGGAGGGAACAATAATGAAGCAAGGACATGGTGGAGACAAAACCGTTGCTCTATCTTCTGGACCCTGTGTGATTAGCTAATGGCACATATGTTTTTAATGTAAGTGAGTATAACTGAAAAGCATAACCACTAGCCACAGAGCAAACGCATGAAGGAACCAGTAGATTGTGACCATGTTCCTATACATATCTGCTACACTGCGGTATTCCTCCTCTCCGAAGAACGCATAGGAACGATAAAAAAAAAATAGTGCCTACATACGCTTTCTCTATTGCTTGCGCTTATGCTTGTGAGCTATAGACACTTGCATACGTAGGAAGTATGGAAATTATGAGCCAGTAGCATAGGACTGAAAAAGAGGGCACTTCTATCGCCTCTATGCGTTAGCCCCATAATTGTTCTCTCCATATGTGTATTAGTAACCTAAATTATCTAAGTTTTTATATGTAAGTCTGAGAAATTCGAATCGTAATCTTGTTAAATCTCATAACTAAAAAGAGTTGCGGTATCTCCAATACTTACATTGCTGTCCAAGCCAGTGTAGCTGTTTTTTCGTTCTAACTAAATAAAGCCTAGAGGCAAAAGGATAAAGTTTTTTAGTCTATGCAAGGAGTATTAAGCATCCCCGTGAAGCCTGCAGCAGCTACTCAGACTTGCATGAGATTCTAACTGCCAGCGGATTTCTTCAGTAAGGTTTATTACCTAAGGCACTTCTTTTACAAAGATTTTCATCATGTTTGATTTTGTTATAAAAGATCCTACTTCTAGCTGGTTTTTTTTGGGCCACCGCAGGTACTTAAGTTCTCCGATACCCCTCATACTTAAAAGGCTTTTCGTTTTCCACCACTTACCAAGGTATCCAGTATGGAGAAACTACTCGGGGGTTGAAGTATAAGTAATAATAGTAGTAATTGTTTTTTAAAGAAAAGGGAGACGTACTCATGCGCACCTCAAAGATAGTGGAAGTATAACTCCAAAAATCTTATTTTACTAAATAATTAATACCTACTAAAAACATCCTTATTTTGCATGGCTTATGTTTTTCCACAGAACTAAGTGAACATTATTTCAGGGTAGAGATTTTAGTTAAAGGTGCTAATATCTCCAAATTCTAAAATATATAAGCGTTCCTGAAAAGCCACATTTGTTATCTTGCGTTTTTCTGTAGACTGTGGTTTTTTCAAGCACCACTATATGCCTAGTACATTCCTTAGCTGATAAGAAAATTTACTTTCGTGCAGCATAAGTTTGCATTAGCCTGTACCTTCCATAGAAGCCTTGCCTCTTTATTCATGCTGCACTTCGGCCTTTTTGTAACTCTCTTAGCACCCTTCTAAATTTTAGGTGTTTTTTACTGCTAGCTTCGTGGTGTATGTTTCCTGTTTCGTAGAGAAATTATGGTGCTGAGGTCTCACGATCTTTCATTTAATAGTTACAGCTGCTACAACAAAAATACAACTTTAATATATTTACTTCTTGGCATTCTAAAGAAACCTCACTTTACCCTTGGCATTAAAAGCATCTAGTATCGGTAAGCTTTTTTTTAATATGGAGACACAGCTAACTTTCATTCTGCGAACGTGCCTTACCTGCTTTGCTGTATCCTAATCAAGAGTGAATTATGCTCTTGTTTGTTTCATATCACTTGCACTTGACAGTAAAAACTTCGGGTATTAACTAGAGTTTTTGATAAACTGCGTAAAAAATTCCTTAATTTCTTTTTCATACTAAAATTGTCAAAGTCTTCTACCTCAGTTTTTGTCTTACGTGTTGAAGTAATCACCTTACCTTGGCTGGCTACTAAATTCAGAAAGCGTTTGAAGAAATTAGCGCCATTCGTAACTTCTATAACTTTTAGAAAGACTTTTCTTTTTTAATAGAAAGAACACACTCTAAAGAACAGCTCCTGTTTCATTAGGTATAAGGCCAGTTACTTCAGGACTCCAGCAAAGGTTTGCCTTTCGGCAATTTTGACAAAGTTTTGACAGAATTTTATCTTTTCTTAAGTTGCCGTTTCAATTTCTATATTGTCTTGTATTAACTTCACATATATACATTTAGTTCTCTTGATACACATGCACACTTCCGGTTGTGTGCTGCCCTGCAACATAGTTTTGTATCAGTCTGTCTACAGTTCATACAATTAAATCAACTTGCTGTATACATTACGTTATATGTAAGGAGGTTCGACGCTCGACGCTTTCCTATTAAGCCCTACTTCAACATTCGTAATATAGTCTGTAAATACATAGTTTGTTACTTTCTTGCATAGTGAACAGATTATGTCCTTTGTTGTTACTACTACTTTATATACTTTCAGATGTACGAAGAGCAGTTATTCACTAACCATATCCAAAATCACTATCCCGAGCTGTTAAAACTCAGCCATGTAAACCGCAATACAGTCCACTACAGTCAGTGTCAAACATTTGGTCTTTCCAGCTGGATATGCAGTTGCAAGGAAATTATACACTGACTTAGTGTTAAGTAAAGTTGTGACACTGGAAGTATTATAACTTCTTAGTGTTTTGGTGAAGTGTTCGTTCTTTTTGGCGCTAAGAGATTCACTGTCTCTTAGTGCACCTTATAATCTCTTGCTTAATTCTGCGATGAGTTGAGCTTCTCACTCGCTACTTTCACCTCTTGATTTGTCATGGTGTGCGGCACCTTCACATTTCCACACGCTTTGCTCCAAAAGTATCGTGCCCAAGGAGCTAAAAGTAATTACTAAGAACCAACAGGAATTAGACACGAGGATTTTCAATGTCGATGTAAATATCAAAAAACTTAGCCAGGAAAAAATTAACAGGTCTGTCATTGAAGGCCGCTTATCTTAATTAGGAATAAATTTGGAAAAATTTCAGAGGAACCGTTTTAAAATTCCGGACTTAACGGCAAGATGTGAAATAAAAATCGACTATTTAATACCAGACTGTTACGACCTAACAGAAGAAGCATACCTTGTCTCAGTTGCATCCATAGCTGACGAATTGCAGAAATTTTCTGTTTCATCACTTTAAGATTCTACACATACTACGTCAGTTCCGTTGGGAAGCATGCCTACAGTATCAGTACCAGTTTTCTTAAGTCAATTCTGCAATGGGCTTAAGTTTAAGGATCTATTCTTGGCATTTATTGTACATGACATGCGCTTGAGTAACTACAAGCTCGAGAAACTACAGCAGCTTAAAATCGATGTGCAGGGTGAGGCCATAGAAATGTTAAAAATGGTTCAGATTACAGAAGCCATCAGTTTACAGAACTGGAATCTGCAACTGTAATGCTAACGCAGAGCTGGAGTGAAACGAAAGCCATGTGGAAAAGGGCGGGGTGTTTGAAGGGTGTTGGTAGTGCTAGTTTCTCCACACGACGCACTACTTAGGTAGTGGATAGAGGTACGCTTCTATTATCTGAGGAGTGCTGAATACCCAAGGCTGGCTAGTAAAAACTATCACTAGTTGTGCATAGAAGCAAATAGCAGTTACAACGTTCTTATCATATTACTATTACATTCAACCAACATAAGTATACTTACAAGCAGCTTCTAGTATCGATCAGCATTGTCACTCTCTGGTAGGTGTGGGGGCCTTGGCAGTAGATAAAGTCAGATGATGAATTCAAGGTTATTTTAGGTAGCCGCATGGTTAGGTTAACTATTACCTCATCGGGCTCTTCTCGTTCCATGGATAACTTATCGCATATCTTTATTACATAGCAGTAAGAGCAACATCTAGTTGTAATAACTGTCTTGGGGTGAACGATACAGCAGACTACCTTGCCTTTTAGTGTATGAGGTGGTGTGAGGAGCTGAAGCAGCAAAAAAGCCGTTTAAATAAGGTCATTACTCTTTGAAACATTGTCAGCGTCATATAAAGTGATGCCAACGCCTGCAAGACTTTCAAAGAATTTGCTTAGACGGTTCTCAAGGAGTAAGTGAGGAAGTGAACTTATTTAATTTTTTTTTTAATTTGTGCAACCCCAAATTGCTGTAAGAATTTATCTTTTTGTCGAGGCTAAGCACTAATTAAAATATGCTGCTTGCAAATAATACAGCCCTCAAAGGATTACTAGACATGGGTGCTGATTCTCAGAGATCCCAGGTCTTTTTTTGAACTTGAGAGGATTGTTACTTTTAGCAGCTAATGACAAGCTTGTTTGCTTATGCGTATTCAATATGTGATTATTATCAATGGAATTAGGATGGATGGTAATGGGGTGTTGCTTTAATAAAGATACTAATATTTAATAAATACACAATAGTACATTTACATCAATTGTTCAGGCTGATAACATTTCTAACATTGCATTGTTTTTAGCACATATTACCTGTCACATAATCTTCTACCCTCATCATTAGTTGCGCGTAAAAGAACGAAATAAGGGCATAAAATAAATAGAAACAATTTGATTCAAAACTCTTTTGGTGATCACATGAATCGGATGATTATCATTTTGTCAATAAAGTCTTCTGCAAAATAATAATAACGTATATAATAAATGATTAAAACAAAATCGATTAAATTATTTTTACAGGTTTCATTTTTAAAAAATCCTGAATAAACATATAACATTATTACAGAATTGCGTAAATTTAAATTGATAAAGTAATAGTTGAAAGGTACGTCCTTATTGTTTTTCAACAATAGACTATTTAATAGGGATAAAAAATTTCCAAATTAATCCACAAGTAAATTATTTTATAAAATAAGAAAAAAGGAGTTAAATATGCGTGAAAGTAGATAAACAGGGCGGAGACTGGCCCAGGGGCAGTCCCCGCCCAAGAGCTAGAACAATCTTGTGTTAGTCTCCTAGCACAGTTTCGGATCAGTCCTCGCCCAAGAGCTGGAACAGTGCCAGCTTTGAGCCTTGATCTACGAGAGCTGCTACTCAAGTTACTACTGGTTGAGTTTTGTGACATATTGACCTTTACTCTGAGGTTGCTAGCGAATAAATGAGCTTAACGTCTAACTGTAGTTTCTTTTATAGTGATCTACTCCATTACTGTCTTAAAGATTATACCCCTACCACATTCTACATAAGTTTTACCATCCGCACTCAGTGAACTGTACTGGATAATGTGATCATGTAAAATTAAGCAATAAGCTGATAGAAAAATTTCCATGAGACTCAAACTTTCAACGATTTATTTTTGTTCCGAAAAATCGATAACAATATAGCCTAGTAGCCTTCCTATTCAAACGCTGGGCAGCACCCTTATAGCATTATACTGGCATTACGTGCGCGCTCCTACTATGTATGTTAGTAGTAGCTACGCTGCTGTAAGATCGTATTAGTATCATGTTATTCCTAAAAGTTCTTTTGCATGCTAAAAGTACAAGTTGCCACTGCGCATTAGTAGCTTTAATACTGTAAGGAGTGTGTGCATGTGTGCGTGTGTGTGGGTGTGCGCGCACTCGTGCAGTAAATGCTACACCATAGAGAAGCTGTTTGAGTAAGCGGGTTCACTTATACCTCACATGATCAAGTACAGCTACAAGTGTTTGTGATCAGCTATGCTTAAGAAAATACAGATGATAGCAAGTAACAATGAATTTTTTATGTTACAAAAAGTCCATTGACTTTTATGTTTAAAGTATTACACAGACAATATTAAGAATAACATGTGCATTCCTTTCTAATAGGTATTATGAATCGAAATAAAAATTATGAAAAAAGCATGTGTTATAGAATTTTATATTGCAGCTGCTTATTATTTTGAAGAAGTAAAGTATAACGTCTAAAAATTTTTACAATGTCTGTAACCAAGAATTGAAGATCTTTTCTAAATGTTGTATGCAATCAGGTATTATGAGCATTTGAATTTATAATATTTGTTTGAATTATAAATTATGTAACACATTAAATTTAGTATCACGAGAAAAAACTCTAACTTGATTAACAACTATTTGCTACTATAAAGTATGTTTATAATATTTCCAAATGTTATATGCTATCAAATATAATAAAGCATTTAAATTTATGAAAATTGTTTGAACTATAAATTATATGACATGTTGAGTTTCATATGTATTAAAGAAAAAATTGTTCTAGAACGTTTTTAGTAGTTCGTGGGATTCACCGAATCAGCTTCTTAGATAGTGGTGTATGGATATGATACTCAATGCATTGATAGTGTCTATAAACTAAATCATTTCTTATACCTTAATATATAGTGTGATGGAGAAGTAGTGGATGGGATTTACTCAATGGGATTAACTGGACAGAATTCCATAAAAATAATTTGGGGATCTACCTCAAATATGGTATAAATACCGCTGCTGGACCATTGCTAATCATTATACTTTTGAGTTGTCAAAGAAGATGAGATCCATCGAGCAAGACGATCAGACCCTACCCTGGCTCGAGACCTCTTTGTCGGAGTGGAATCAAGGCAACTCTCTAAAATACAATGATAATGGTAAGCATACACCTTAAAATAAGTTTAAAAATTAAAAATGTTTCATTTTATGTAAATTTTTTATTTACAGATGGAAGTGAAAACAACAGGGAGAGGAGAGCTCCATCCCCGGCTTATAATATGAGTAAATCTTACATTATATGTGCGTGTGTAAATATTAAAAAAAAATTGTTTTGAAGCTAAATTCAAGACTTCCTTTTTATTAAATCATATTTTTTTTCATGTGGTTATTAAAGTTACGATGTGTGTTGCTGAATTAATAATTTTGCAGATCGTACAGCTTCAAATGAACTACCACTTGTACTACGTACACTTTCACCACCTTTACAATCAATATCTGCAGTTTTAGGCTCAGAGCTGATGGCACAAGTATTACACAATACGAATTATCTAAAAATTACTGCCCCAACTACAGTATCAGGTAAGTTTGAATTGTTTTAAATTTTACATTTTCATCGTATTGATGTAACTTTATACATTAAATGATGATTGGTAGTTTTGTCGACTTTATTTTTTACTAACTTGAGCTTTTTTTTTTTTTGGTAAGAAAGCTACTTTAGTCAAACAACACATTTATAAAACTTGGTGGGAGTCATAGATTCATCCAATCTGTCTCGAAGATAAAAAAATCAGCGATTTACAAAAATGGGCTGCACGAAGGTAGTGACATCGACTGACAGGTCATTGTATTATCCCACCACCAAAAAGTATATTTCTATTTACCGAGGCAAAAAAAAAGAGTTATTAAAAAATTTAAATAAAATAAGCAGAAAGAGGGAGCAAAAAAAAATTATATGTATCATACATGAATAACCTGTTAGAATAATTACAAAACCAATGAATCATGTAATAAAAATAATATTTTTGAATGTTATAGTAATTTTAATGAAAAAACAAAAAACTTTTAACAATACAATAATTTAAATAAACTGATGTAATTTAAATGAACCATCTTATCATTAACCTTTTGGCAAAAAATTTTTTTCAAATTTATCGTTAGCATAAGACTTAAAGAGTTTATATTATATTTTGACTTAATTATTAAACACTTTGAGAAATTAAAATTTGTATAAAATAAAAAGAGAGAGGAAGTAGGAGCCCTAACCTCCTCTCCCACCTGTAAGAAACAAACATTTAATTTTTCTTTTCAAATCTCTCTTTCTTTAAATCAATTTTTTTTTTTTTATTAACATTTATTTACACATTTTAAAGGGAATTATGAATATCAACTTCATCGAACCCTTTGTATTCTTCTTCATTTTTTCGCTTCTCATGTTGAATCATCCAATATATCATCGCATATACATTTTTAACAGCACATGCACCATCCCAACACAAAGGATGATTTGAACAAATCACAGAACCATCTTTTGAAGTTCTTTTGTTAGAGGGGCAACCGTGATCATTATTATTTATAATGCTATTGAAAAATAACAATTAAACATTTTACTAATACATTTTTTATAATGTAATTCTTAATTTACTTTTTGTCAAGCGTGATTTTTTCCATCCACTCTTTTTTTCCTGAACCCTTTACACTTATCCAACTTGCATCTTTTGATGCCTCTTGTAGCACACGAGTATGACTTTGATATAAGACTATACCCAAACTCCACGCAATTCCATGATAATTTTTTTCCAACCAATTATTCATACAACATTTTTCAGTATTTAAATCTCTCCACTTACATGGTGGTTGAAAGTAATAGACTCTAGGTTAAGCATCCTCTTCTTTATAGTTAATGATGACAAGCTCCTTGGAGATAAGATTGTAAGGTGACCTCAGGAAGCCTTGAAGATCAATGATATACTTCATGGTCTTCTTCATAAAAAGCACTAGGCCAGAGAAAGAACGATCTGTACTCCAGCTCTCTTTGGATTCAACCAAAATTTTCGAGTACTTCTGCTCATATTTATATCCCCGCATATTAATGAGACATACAGATGCGTGCGCAGCAGTAGATAGTAGGGGCTGCGGTGATGCTGGCTCGATGTGATAATGGGATCCCCCATTTAATGGATGTAAAAGAAGCAAGGGTAGCTTGAAAAAATCAGTCCAGGCATCGCAGACAAGCAAGCAGCCTCGGTGCTGCAGCTCTAATACAAACAACTCCAACTGAACTGGAGAGAAGGAGGCAGCCTGCTTAGGAAGTATCACTGACCTGACTGGAATGTATTATTTATACGATATCATCAAGGAGGTAAATATTATATTGGAAAGGTATCGTGTATGTAGAAGGTATATTTATGTATGAACTTTTAAACTGTGACATCATCACACTGTATAAAAAGGATTTTCTTCCTTTTAGGATAATATACAAAATCCCTGACCTATTAGTTTGTTATCTTATGGTATGTATATTTGAATTATTTTCCATCATCTTTTATCCATCTTATGATCTTCATAATATATTATTTCGTTTAATAGACATCATGAACGTTCAGTATTTTAAGTATACCACAGCTTTGCTGCTAAAAGTCTTAAGGCAGATTACTCAAGCAGATTATGAAGACCTACGAAGATGGTTAGAGTTGACCAACCCATTACTTGAAGCGTTGGAAAAGCATGTCATAACATTATTACCTAGTGAAGAAATAAAAACCTGCTAATCCATCTGGGCTACTTTATTCTGCTTTCAAAACAAGTTCAGCAGTTTACTAAGAAAGACCGGAGAAGAGTTACAACAGCAGTGCAGTGATACTGAACAAAATAGTGCATATTATCCTAGCGTGCAGAACAGTGTAGAGTGAAAAGATTTACGATCAGCATTCAAAAACTGTGTAGCTACTGGTGTAATAATGAATTGCGGACACATTAACATTGCTTCTTTCCTAAACGTTACCGTAGCTCTCATTGTTAGCAAAGTTAGAAGTGACTTAGAACAGCATAATGATTTAAAAATTAATTTCAAACTGGCCGCGGAGTTCACAATACAAAATAATGATGTAAAAGTCATTGATCAAAATCATTTTAATACTAAGAATTTTGAAGTTTTAAGGTCAACTAACATAGACGATGACGATTGGTTTAATTTAAACATGAAACAGCCTATCATTTATCAGATGGAAGAGTTTCAAGAAAGAGACTCTGGCTGGACACTACAGCAGATAATTAGTTTGACAGTTAATATTAACAAATTCAATTCAATGAAGGCAAGTTCATATGTTGAACTACCAAAAGATATAATAATAAGAAAAGTATGTAGGAATGTTCGAAACAATGAGAATGAGTGCTTTATGTGGGCAGTCCTGACCACACTCAATCCCATGGATAACAATACTCAGCGAGTAAGTTATTATCGAGCATATAAAAATGAACTTAATTTCAATAGAAAAGAGTTCCCAGTTTCTCCCAAACAAATTGAAAAATTTGAGAAACAAAATCCTGTCTGTATTAATGTGTATATGCTATGGAAATATATTGATAAACATACAGTATCACCATGTTACATTACCTCCACGAAAAAAGAATAGTGATATTAACCCACTTTTCCTGAAAAATTTTTACATTGATAAAAATTATGAAGAAAGAGACAATCAGAATGTTCCAAAACTAAAAAATTACTATGTATGGATAAAAAATCTGGCAAGATTAGTAGGAGATCAAATATCAAAGAAATAAAGAAGATGGTGGAGTGTGATATTTGTTTACATTTCTTCACACTAAAGATAAGCTCAAAATGCATGAACTTGAGTGCAATGATAACATAAACAAGTATCGACTAAAGTTACTAAGTAAAGGAAACAATATTCTTAAGTTAAAAAATTTTAATTCAGCAGAAGAAGTACCTTATGTCATTTATGCGGGCTTTGAGTGCTTACTTAAGCCCGTAGGGAATGATGTACGTACATTTCAGAAGCATCAAGCCTATAGTATAGGGTATTACATAAAATGCAGCTTCGATGACAGCCAATCAGTTTACAAGAGTTACCGAAGAGAAGATGATGCGGAAGCTTGAGCAGAGTAGTTTATTTAAGAACTGAGAGCTAGTGCAGAGTATTTGCAACAGTTATATGAGAATCCAAAGCCAATGAACTTGACTTATGCAGAAGAAAATGAGCTTAGACCGACTAAAGCTTGTAATATTTGTAGTGACTCATTCAAAAAGAATTAAAAGAAAGTACGAGATAATTGTCATCTGATTGAAAAATTTATGAGTGCTGCTCATGAAAGTTGCAACATCAACTACCAGAATTCAAGATTTATACCAGTGATCTTTTACAACCTAACAGGTTATGACTAACACTTCATTATCAAAAAGCTGAGAATTAGTGAAGACTTTCAGAGACGAGTGAACCTTGTCGCTGAACATGAAAAGGAATACATTTTATGTATAGAGCATATTAAGGACAGTGATATAAATTTTCGATTTATCGATTTTCTCCGATTCATTCCCTCCTTCTTGGAAAAATTTGCATCATATTTGGATGAGTATAAAATTACTAACATTGAATTTTGTCGTGTATATAGTAAAGAGCAGATAAAACTTTCGCTAAGAAAGGGTGTATTCTCTTACGACTATGTTAGTTCCTTAGAGAAGCTAAAAGAAAAAGTGCTGCCATCTAGAGATGATTTTTATAGTAAGTTAAACGATAGTGAAATTTTAGTTTTTCACTACACCACACCTGGTCTAATGTGGGACGCCGTGTTGAAGCTCTTTTAAGTCGAATTAGAACTGCTTAACTACATAGATATGCTACTGTTCACAGAAAAAGGTATCAGAGAAGGTATAAATTAATGCTGTAACTACTACGCCATAGCTAAAAACAAATACATGGGAAAATATTATAATCCTGAGAAAGAGATCAAATACCTCATGCACTTTGATGCAAACAACTTGTATGGGTGGGCAATGACACAAGCATTACTCAAAGGTGATTTCCAATGGATTGATCACATCACAGAGTCAAACACTCTTAATATATCAGATGATTGTCATGGATACACACTAGAAGTAGATTTAGGGTATCCACCAACTATCTATGATGATCATAAGGATTACCCTCTCTGTCCACAACATATGGCTCTGCCTCACTCCAAGCAGCACAATCTCATGACAACTTTGTGTGATGAAGTGCGCAACGTCATACATTACAAAATATTAAAGCAGTCTGTAACACATGGACTAGAACTTCAGAAATTTCATAGATTTCTACGTTTTTGAAAAAGTTTATGGCTCGAACCGTACGTAGATCTTAACACGGAGAAGCGGGAAGAGAGTAAAAATGAGTTCAAAAAGCTCTTTTTCAAACTTATAATTAATGCCATGTATGGTAAGACCATGGAGAATGACTGTAAACGAGTAGATGTCAAGCTAGTGAACGAGTGGAAAGGGCGATATGGTCCGGAAACACTCATTGCTCGACCAAACTTCCACAGTCGCTTAATCTTTGCAGAAAATCTTCTGGCTATTCAACTCATACGCACGGAGATTAATGTAAGGAAACCAATTTATATTAGTTTAAGTATACTCGATGTATCAAAGACTCTTATACACGACTTCTACTATTTATATATGAGTCAACGATTTGACAAATGTAAGTTACTGTATACTGACACTGACAGCTTGATATATGAGATTTGTGGACAGAATGTCTACAATATTATGAAACAAGACATCAAGAGATTTAATACATTTGATTATCCACTAAATAATTAGTTAAATCTACCCTTGGCAAACAAGAAAGTCATTGGAATGATAAAGGATGAATGTTGTAATAATATCATGATAGAATTCATTGGAGTACGAAGTAAGATGTATTGCATCCGTGTGCAAAATGAAAAGCTGATTAAGAAGGCAAAGAGTGTTTAATCAGTTGTTGTGAAGACCAAAATCGGTTTTGAAGACTACTGGAACTGACTCTTTAATAAGTCTACAGTTATATGTCATCAAAACAATATTCTCTCTAGGTTATGACAAACGTCAGAAATTCCCAGACAACACAAATACGCTACCATGGGGCTGTATCTCTCTAGATGACAAGGTCGGAAAAGAAATTCAGGGAAACGTGGTGGGAGAAGAAATGAAGGTAAAAACAGTGGAATGAGGAAAAAAAGAGAAAGAAGAAGAGCTACATCCTCCAGCTGAGCTCATTTTATTACTTGACAAGCTTCATCTACTTCCAGATGACGAAGACGGAGCTATGTTTCAGATACCCATGAAAAGGAAAAAACTGGGAGAAGTCAATGAGGAAGGGGAAAAGGTGGGAAAAGTTAATGAGGATAGGTTAGATGATATGGAGGATAAAATAGTGGGAAAAATAAGTGAAGATAATAAATAAGTGGGGACAAGACTCGAGCGGGTATATAAGCAGCCCACTTTAGTTCCAGAGATCATCAAGTTGTCTAGCCAGCTTCAGGACAGACAGTCTCCCATCAAGCAGCCAAGACTTTAATAACCGCTCTTTTTGTGGTAAGTATTGTGTTTACTACCTTATGGTAACGTTTTAACTAACTTATAATGTATACGCTTTAACCATACGATAAACAAAACATTTTTATTTTTTTTTTATACGTATATTATAGTTTTATACGTCCAGCTTCTAATTAGAGCTCTACTTGTGGGCACTGCATAGCTCTTTCTCAAAGAAAATTGCGTGGTGAAAAAACAGATGTGTAAGTTCACAGAGGTACTTGCCTGAAAAAGTAGTACTGGCCGGGAATCAAACCGCAGATTCCTGCGTGCCGACCCATATTCTAGCTGACTGAGCCACCACGCGCTTATTTACAATGAATTTCAAGTTTAAGTGAGGTGATGTGGAGGAGTACTGTGAGGTAAGAAAATTGTCTCATATGTACTTATTCATATCATATTTTTATTCAAATAGGATAATTATAACGTTTTCTGAAGATACGTTTTTGGAGAGGGGTAGTGGAAAGGATGTAGAGGGGCCACTGAAACAGCGATAAAGGCTGTAGTGGGGGAGTGGGGTGCTTATACGTTTTTGTTGGATTAAATTTACAAATAAAAATATAGACAATTTTACTTGTTTTGTGGAGGGCTTTGGGAGACAATGGAAGATGTGGGAGTGTGTGGACCCGACAGATCAACTTTACAGTATNGGAATTTAATAACTCCTTGTTGGAGTACAATTTGTCACTTGTCTTAACGTGAATTCTCATTTACTGAATATTTATTTATTTAGTTTGATTGTACACAACATTAATGAATAATAATCACACAATCTATTTAATACCCTAATTTATTCAGTTGAATTTTTTTATATATTAATGCATCAAGGTACACTGGTTTAAGGAGAAGCTACATATTTTTAGTACAGATCATTTTTGTGTTTCCTTTTAAGCGTTGGAATTTCTTGAAAACAACAAATTAAACTGAAAAATTCATTCCACATACTATTTCTTTTTAAAGAATCTCGTGTTTAATCTGCTTTACAATGTAGAATCAATTGGTTTAATAAAAATTTTTAAAAAGAACTGTAATTTTACTTTAGTATAACTAGTATCTCAAGTGACCCTAATCAATTTATAATATTAATTAAAATTCTTAGTTTTAGAACAGTTAATAGAGACTTATTATTTAACACTGCAACCATACGATACTTTTTTTTCTATTATCTCAAATAAAAAAATTACAATAATGTATCACATTTTATCCACTTGACCTTACATTAATTACTACGTGTATTTTTTTCTATTCATTAGTTTTTCTTTCTTTTATTAATTTTCATCTCTTCTGTTGGGGTGCGTACCTATACCAAGTACCCACCGACAAAAAACTGTACAGTAACGTAGCTCACTGGAATTACCATGTTTGCAAATGTATTCAAGTTAGTATCAACATGAGCATTGACGTATTCGGACATAAGCTGGGTATGACTGTAGGTAGTAGCCAAGGTCCCCCTGGTATCGGATATCAAGTTACTGCAGATGGACAGCATGATTTAGAAAATTTAAGATTGTGCAATAGTGTATCAGCTATCAAGCGTAAGGATGCTATGAATATGAATTATTTTAATGAATAAAATAAAGTTGTTATGGATGAGCTGCATAAAGTGAATCTGATGTTTTATCATTGGAAAGACTCATTTGTTGCAAAAATAGTAAACTTGGAAAGAAAAATTACTACTATTAAAAAGATGATGTCTCAGATCTCTCATAAATCACTATCAAGACAACTTTTTTCTAGCTGGTACAACCTATCTAAATCAGTGCATACTTTGCTCAGTTATAATGATATAAACCTACGTGTGCAATAATAACACAGCTACACAAAAAAAATCGAAAGTCTTAGTGCAGAGACCTGACATACCCTCCTATATGTCATCGACCACGCTGAATTCCAATCCGAGGTCAGTTTTACTCTATCACGTCAGGAATTTTCATAACCTCAAAATTTAAGCCCAAAAACTCCATAACACATAAACCATTTAATGCCTGAGTATCTTAACCCAAGTAACGCTATAACCTTATAACTCATTTATCCCTAAACTCCATTAACCCCAAAACCCTTAAACCCAATGATCCCATAACCTCTAAACCAGATGAGTAACAGAGGTTTGAGTCTCTAGTGCTGAGATGTCTAGGTCAATGTAGTGTTTCTCCACGTATAGCGAAACTCCTAATTCACCAGGCCCCTTAACTGCATAATTATTTTTAACAATAACTTTATGACCCTATTTACTTATAACCAACTAACCCATTAACTCTAAAACTTAACCTCTAAGCCCGATCAGTAACGGAGTTTTGAGTCTTAAGTGCTGAGATGTCTGAGTCGTTGTTGTGTTTCTTGAATTTTTCCGGTTTTTAGGGTTTCATAATAATCACGCTTTAGGGTTAATGAGCTAGTTAGTTATGAGGTAATACAGTCATTGAGTTGATGTTTTCAGCAATTATGTAGTAAAAAGGCCTGACGAATCAGAAGATTCACTATACGTGGAGAAACACAACATTGACCTAGACATCTCAGCACTAGAGACTCAAACATCTATTACTTATCTGGTTTAGAGGTTATGGCGTCATTGGGTTTAAGGGTTTTGGGGTTAATGGAGTTTAAGGATGATCGAATCATAAGGTTATAGCGTTACTTGGGTTAAGATACTTGGGCATTAAATGGTTTATGTGTTATGGGGTTTTTGGGCTTGAATTTTAAGGTTATAAAAAATCCTAACGTGATAGAGTGAAACTGACCTCAGATTCAAATTCAGCGTGGTTGATTACATATAGTAGGGTATGTCAGGTTTCTGCACTAAGACTTTCGATTTTTTTTGTGGAGCTGTGTAATAGAAACTTATACAGAGCTTGCGAGCTTTTTTTTTTTTTAACCAAACTAACAGAAAAAGCCTAAAGGAAATGTAAAATTATGTTGTACAACTTTAAGTTTATACAATTTTTACCACATACATTATTCCAAACTACCAAGAGCATAGTGAGCTAAGAAGGAGAAGAGCCAACAGTTTCAACACAATAAGCTGATTTTAATTGTGTCTGGCCATTGCGAAATCGCAAAACATTAGCAAAAAAAGTTTCTAGCAAAAAATCTTCCTTGCCATACCCTTCAGGAATAATATATAAGTATCGTAGTAATCATATTTATGATTCATCGAATATGTTTGAAATAATTGCGAAAAAATTGGTAATTTAAAACCCTGTTACATCAAGTATCCAAATTGTCTAACAACAGAACAACTATCCACTGACTCGTGTTATTGTTGTTTTCGAAATGACACTGTTATAGACCCGTTATGTGTGAGAGTATACCAACAATCTCAAATGAGTGACCTTGAGAACAAGTCTGATGGAAGTGGATTTTGCATTTTACTTTCCCTTTGCCCCACCCCCTTGCTATACATCTGGTCCCTACCATACCACACCACACTATACATTTTTAATTTTATAATTTTTATTTCTTTGTTGTGTAACTATGAGCAGTCCCGTTATATGGAATTTAATAACTCCTTGTTGGAGTACAATTTGTCACTTGTCTTAACGTGAATTCTCATTTACTGAATATTTATTTATTTAGTTTGATTGTACACAACATTAATGAATAATAATCACACAATCTATTTAATACCCTAATTTATTCAGTTGAATTTTTTTTTTGCAACCTAAGAAATAAGTATATTTTAGCCATGCAGATGTTGTCCGTATCAATAAATTTCAGTTAAATTATTATGAATTTCTAACTTTAACTGTAAATAAATAACTGTTTATTAAATTTTTTCATATTTGTTCGAAGTTTTTTTAACTAAAAAACAATTTTTTGTACTGTTAAAATAAATGATTTATTTTTATTGCGTTTTATTGTTTCAGAATTTTAGCATTACTAATTTAGGTCATATTTTGATTAATAAAAATTATCGAAATAGTTAGTAGGGGAAACTTTCAGAGACGTAAGACGAGCCCAAATGTATGTGGCAACGCTGGCAATAATTTTTCTCAAATGGATTCACTTATATTCATGCTTAAGCGCATACCTAACTTCTCTTATCTTGCGTGATTATAAAAAGTACCTTGTAGACCTATTTTAAAATTTATTAGGTTTTTTTTTAAAGCAATCTATCATACAAACTATAATGGGCAGATTTCTACAAATTGTTAAGTCAGTGCAATTAATTATTTGAGTCTAAGCTTGCGCTTAATAACTCAGGATTCACACTGGGTGTGTAGGTGGGACGTGGGGCTGAATAATAGTTGAGATATTCGGTAGAATACTTAAGAAGGAGAAGAAATGCTTTTAAGTAAAGAAAATTAAGTTATGATGCCTCATAGCAGTTGCTTAGTTGCATTCTGCTCTTGCTTTCTCCTTTACTTTCATATTGTACTAAATTTTATTTTAACTTCGTAATTAAAATAAAGATAAAGTATAATTCATGTAAACTAATACAAAAACATAATATTGAGCACTGTTTGTTTATCGTGGCTACATACAGACACGTCGCTAACCTCGGTGTCGTTAGTGCCTAAACTCGACAGGCTTTCTCTTTGTCCTTTATCTGTGAGGAAAGGCCATGGAACATTTAGCTGTCTCTGTTAGCCATGAGACACGTTTTTGTGCCCCCCCCCCCAGAATCCGTGGGGCCTGCGTCAGTCACCCGGGCTTTCACCGGATCGAAACTGCCGGCTGATTTCCTCAGAGAGGTTACTGCCTGGAGTACTTGTTTTACATCGACGTTTTCCAAATTGGCATCTTTTTTAACATCGTACTGACCCACGAAGGCCAGCACTACCCTTTTTTTCTAGAAATAAGTATTCGGAAAGGGTTAAAACCAGGGCAGCAGCCCTCTCTGTTATCAGAGAAAACCGCTACTTGCTCGGACCAGCCGAAAGTCGCCACTCTACCTCAGTCCCGTCCACGGAGACTGCCCTGGCGTTCAGTAACAAGTGTAAGAAGGGTGTTCGTGTGTAATGTATGTATTTGTCAGTACACAACGGTCATCCCAGCAAGACAAGTGGCAGGTGTATAGTCCCGAGACCACGCAGACAACCTAACAAAACGGACTGGCATAAGGCACTAAGGTGCCGCCACATAGTCTCCTCAGTGGTAGTAAGCCTAGATTAGTCGGCCCACCACATCTTTTTCGTTTGTGATATGTACAGCCATACCAGATGTGGTTCCACAGACTTACCTGGGCCTCATCGTCCAGCTTCACCCGCCACTAGGCCTCTTACGCAAGCCCAGAAAAGGAACCACCACACGCAACCCAGAACATTCCGGAAGTGTCCCTGTGTTTGTTTAGTGAGAGTGTGTAATGCATGTATCTAAGAAGTAAGTTTTAACCGCTTCTTACTTCTATACACGACGGGTGCTAGTTTTTGTTGGCCCGCATCAAGCAATAGAGTGCCACCCACGGAAGCAGCAAAAAGCAAAGAACAAGGAGCACAAGTAGAGCCGGCCCATGCATCCACACTAATGGAGACACGGGCACTAGTCCCCCGTCCACACCGTTGCAGATACCCACGCCAACGCCTCACACGCCTCCCGATCTACGCACTCGACCACCACCAAGGTGAGCCACCCCAGCTGCCAATAGTCACCTCAAATTTTAAGAGGATGCCCCTAACCGCCACCTGGGGAAGCGCCCGCTATGGAGAAACTAGCAAAAACCTCACCCGGGAGTAGTTGTAGTAGTATAAGTTTTTTTTTTTTTTTTTTTTTTCATTAATGGGGACAATATCAGTAGCCCCAAATCTGCAGAAAAACAGATTTTTTAATGCAAAATTTGAAAGGGTAAGCTTATGATCTGTTAAAAAAAGAATAATTTTCAAAAATTCCTCAATTTTATCTCTCATTGGACTCGAAACAACGTAAGGCATCGAGAATTTTTTTACTCTCTGTCGTTCTTATTTATCCGTAAAAAATTTGTTTGTCCGTTTAGAAAAAACTGCGTCATTACCCGAGCCAAAAAATGTTTTTCATCATCCGCTCAAAAAAAACCTCCAGTAAAAATTAGTTTTCACAGGAAAAATTACCCACCCATTTGTCCCAAAAGCTGTCGTCACATGGGCCTGATTTCCTTTTCTTTCACCCAGAAACGCAAGACACGCAGAAAATAAAAAAAAAAAATCCCACAGCGCAGCCACAGAAAACCAAGGTAAAGGACATCAGCAAACAAGAAAAAAAAAACAAAAAAAAC
>NW_019379784.1:68857-85686 GCF_000648655.2 Copidosoma floridanum | reverse complement strand
TTTTTTTTTTTTTTTTTTTTTTTTTTTTTTTTTTTTTTTTTTTTTTTTTTTTTTGTGGAGGAAGGGGAAATGCATTGAGGCAAACCGCAATGACAGCGGTCATGTGGGACTCGGTGGATTTTTTAAAATTAGACCACCCATACCCACTAAAACCCCTCCTATGCCGAGTGACTTTTGATCAACCCCGAAACCTCGTTAGCATTACTTCAGGGTGGAGCCACCAGGGTTTCCATCGCGTCTCGCAGCATTAACAAGCTAACTCGGTACCATTTGCTAAAGGTGCTGATGCTTTCGAGTCCTGAAAAAGACTCGAGGTCCGTGAGGATCAGCACCTTGTCTAGCACTTTATAGTAGGCTGCCTACTTAGCCAGCAACACTATAAGCTTAATGCTTACCCTTGCTGATAGGTAAAAAGTACCCAGCGCAGCATGGGTCCACATGAGCCTGTCGTTAAACTCAAGGCCTTTTTGCCTTTTTCTGATTCTGCTTAGGCCTTATTTTTGGCTTCTTTTATAGCTCTTCTGAATAAAGGGCAGCTCCCACTGCCTGCTTCGTGCTTGTTGTCCGTTGTTACGCAAAAGAAGCACCGTGCTAGGCCTGGACACTCTTTTTTCTGGTGGTTTAAGCTTCCACACCGAAAGCACAGCTTAAATTTGTTTTCGTTCTTACAGTTGCCTGAGACGTGTCCATATCCCAGGCATTTGTAACATCTTGTTACTTTAATTCTTTTTCAAATTTGGCAGCTTACAAAGCCAACTTGTAACCTGCCGTCCTTTTCTACTTGTCTGGCAGATGCTTCGTCAACCTTTATTAAAGCAGGCCTCTGTCCTCTTGCAGTTGGCTTTAAGAGAGAAACTTCTGGCTCCTGGCTCTGATGTCCAAAAGTCCTAGCGAAGGCTTCTTTGACCTCATCTTCCTCTACAATGGCATCCAGGTCTCGGACCTCTAATGTCACTTTTCTGTCGCTCATTTTGACAGTACCCTGTCCGGCTACAGACTTTCCAATTTGCTGTGAGAATGCAGTAGCATTCTGTACACCTTTGGCTTTAATAAGTATGTCTCCTTTTTTTGTAGTGACAACACTTTGGACTGCCACTTTACCCTTATCGGGGTCAAAGTTTGCCTTCATAGTCTTCAGCACCGTTGCAAAGGTCTTTCCTTCAGCCATTTTCACTACTACTGTTGTTGGGGCGTCAACTCTTTTTTTCCGGCTTGTTATGTCATTCAGAAAAATTTTTTCTTGTTTGCCACTGCCTGTTTGCTTTTTCTTTAAAGACATAGCCTGCTGGCGTTTTTCAGGGCTGTCCGATGGGCTCTTGTTTCTCTTATTCCGTTCTACTTCCTTCAAGGCAGTGTTCAGGGTTCAATTCTGTACATGCCATCGGAAATTGTCTCGTCTTTTTTTCCTTGACTGCAGGGATTCAAATGACGACTTTTAAGCGTTAGAATACGAATCTTCTTGAGTAAGACAGCCTTTTCTTAGCACCTCTGCCTCTTAAAGCTGCTTAAGCGCCGCTATGAGCTCATTTTTAACAGCGTTTGCAGTGTTGCAGTACTTATCATTTATCAGTTGTAGAATCTCTGTAATGTCATTCGTTGCTGATTAGACTTTATAAGCAAATTGCTGTCGCTTTACTTTGAGCCTAGTGTTACTTTTTTCTAAAGAGGCAAGCTACTCCTGGGTCTAATGGCTAAAAACCGACACGTTGCTAACCTTGGTGTCGTTAGTGCCTATACTCGACAGACTTTTTCTTCCTCCTTCGTCTGTCAGGAAAGGCCATGGAACATTTAGCTGTCCCTGTTAGCCATGAGACACGTCTTTGTGGCCCCCCCCCCCCGAATTTGTGGGGCCTGCGTCAGTCACCCGGGCTTTCACTAGATCTGAACTGCCGGCGAATTTTCTCAGAGAGGTCACCGCCTGGGGTACTTGTTTTGCATCGATGTTTTATATTTTGCCAACTTTTTAGTGTCGTGCTGACCCGCAAAGGCCAGCACTACTCTTTTTTCTAGAAATAAGTATTTAAAAATGGTTAAAACCACGGCAGTAGCCCTCTCTGTCACCAGAGAAGACCGCTACTGCCTCGGGCCGGCGGGAAGTCGCCACTCTTCCTCAGTCCCACCCACGGAGACTGCCCTGACGTTGAGTAACAAGTGTAAGAAGGGTGTTCGTGTGTAATGCATGTATTTGTTGGTACACAACGATCATCTCAGGGAGACAAGCGGCAGGTGTATATTCTCAAAACCACGCAGACAACCCAACAAAACGGGCTGGCATAAGGCACTAAGGTGCCGCCACATAGTCTCCTCAGTGGTAGTAAGCCTAGATCAGTCGGCCCACCACGTCTTTTTTGTTTGTGATTCGTACAGCCATACCGGATATGGTTCCCCAGACTTACCTAGGCCTCATCATCCAGCTTTACCCGTCGCCGGGCCCCCAACGCAAGCCCGGAAAAGGACTCGCCACACGCAACCCAGAAAAATTCGTAAGTGTCTCTATGTTTGTTTAGTGAGAGTGTGTGATGCATGTATCTGAGAAGAATGTTTAAACCGCTGCTTACTTCTATACACGACGGGTGCTAGTTTTTGTTGGCCCGCATCAAGCAATGGAGTGCTACCTACGGAAGCAGCAAAAAGCGAAGAAAAAGGAGCACAAGCAGAGCCGGCCCATGCATCCACACCGATGGAGGCATGGGGCACTAGTGCCTTAGACGTTTCCATATTCCAGGCATTTGTAACATCTTGTTACATTAATTCTTTTTCAAATTCAGCAGCTTACAAAGTCAAATCGTAACCTGCCTTTCTCTCTTACTTGTCTGGCAGATGCTTCGTTTACCTTTATTAAGGTCAGCCTTCGTCCTTTGGCATTTGGGTTACAGAGAGCTACTTCTGGCTCCTGGCTCTAATGTCCAAAAGTCCTAGCGAAAGCCCCTTTGACCTTATCTTTCTCAACAATTGCATCTAGGTTTTGGACCTCTAATTTCACTTTTCTGTCGCTTATTTTGACAGAACCCCGTTTGTCTACTTATTTTCCAATTTACTGTGAGAATGTAGTTGCATTTTCTACACCATTTAGTTTCATAAGTATTTTTTTTTTTTTTGTAGTGGCAACACTTTGGACTGCCACGTTAGCCTTATCGGGGTCAAAGTTGCTTGTTTGGTCAATCAGGGGAATTTCTTCTTGTCTGCAACAACCTGTTTACTTTTTCTTTGAAGACATACATTGCTGGCGTTTCTTAGGGCTGTCCGATGTGCTCCTGTTTCTTTTACTTCGTTCTCTTTTTTTTAGGGCAGTATTCAGACTTTTTTTTTGTACATGCAGTTGAAAATTATCTTGCCTTTGTTTCTTTTACTGCAGGGATCCAAATGACGACTTTCAAACGTTTGTATACACATTTTCTTCAGTAAGACAGCCTTTTCTCAGTACCTCTGCATTTCGAAGATGCTTAAGAGCGGCTTAAAGCCTAATTTTAACAGCGTTCGCTGCGTTGCCGTACTTATCGTTAATGATTTGTAGCGTCTCTGTAATGTGTTTCGTTGCTGATTAGACTATATCAGAAAATTGCTGTCGCTTTACTCTGAGCATAGCGACACCTTCTTCTAAAGAGGTAAGCTTCTTCCGGGTTTAGATGCTGAATACTGACACGTTGCGAGTCCACCGGCAGTTCCGATCTGGTAAAACCCGGGTTATAGTTGCAGGCCCCACGGATTCTTGGGGGGGGGGGGCACACAGACGTGTCTCATGGCGATCAGGGACTGTTTTATGTTCCATGGCCCTTTTTAACTGACAAAGGACCAAGAGGAAGTCTGTTGAGCATAGGCACCAACAACACCGAGGACAGCAACGTATCAGTATTTAGCCACCACACCCAGGAGCAGCTTGACTCTTTAAAAGAAAGTGGTGCTAAGCTCAGAGTCAAGCGACAGCAAGTTACTGATAAAGTCAAATCAGCAATGAGAGATATTATATAGGTGCTTTAATTCATTAACGATAAGTACGAGAACACAGCGAATACTGTTAAGAATGGGCTCAAAGCCGCGCTTAAGGACCTTCAAGAGGCAAAGGTGCTAAGAAAAGGCTTTCTTCATGGAAAAGAAGTGTTTAAACGCTTGGAAGTTGTTGTTTAAATCCCTGCAGTGGAGGGAACAAAGGCGAGATAATTTCTGACGGCATGTACAGAAAAGAACCCTGAACACTGAATGAAAGGAAATGGAACGAACTAAAAGAAACAGAAGCCCATCGGACAGCCTTGAGAAACGCGTGCAAACCATGCCTCTAAAGAAATAGAAAACAGGCAGTGGCAAACAAAGAAAGATTCTCCTAAATAAAAAAACAAGCTTGAAGAAAAAAGTGGATGCGACAACAACAGTTATAGTGAAGATGGCCAAAGTGCAGACTTTTGCAAAGGTGCTGAGGACCATGAAGGCGAACTTTGACCCTGATAAGGCTAATGTGGCAGTCTAAAGTGTTGTCACTACAAAAAAATGAGACATACTTATTAAGGCCAAAGGTGTAGAGAATGCTACTGCATTCTCACAGCAAATTAAGGAGTTAATAGCTGGACAGGGTACTGTCAAAATGAGCAACAAATAAGTGACATTAGAAATCTGAGACCTAGATGCTATTATAGGGGAAGACAAGGTTAAAGAGGTTTTCATTAGAACTTTAGGACTTAAGAGGAAGAAGCCAAAAGTTGATCTGTTAAAGCCAAACGCCAGAGGACAGAGGCTGGCGTTGATAAAGGTGGACGAAGCAACTGTCAGACAAGTAGAAGAGGAAGGTAGGTTACGAGTTGGCTTCGTAAGCTACCGAGTACGAAGAAGAATTGAAGTAATAAGATGTTACAAATGCCAGGGATATGGACACGTCTCAGGCAAATGTAAGAACGAAAACATATCAAAGCTTTGCTTTTGGTGTGGAAGCTCAAACCACGGGAAGGAACAGTGTCCAGGACCAGCGCGGTGCTTTCTTTGCCCAACAACGGACAACAAGCACGAAGCAGGCAGCAAGAGCTGCCCTCTTTTTAGAAGAGCCCTAAAAGAGGCTAGAGATAAGGCCTAAGCAAGATAAAAATAAGGCAACAAGGCCTCGAGTTAAAAGACTATAATTTACACACATACACACGCATTTAATGAATAACTTTGCTAAAAGTCCTGATGTAAAATTACTAAAAAACATGAAAAAATTTGTCTTCTACTTTAGTGTACAAACGGCTGGAAATCATTACAAAGGTAACAATAACTAGTTTCTGTAAGACCTACTTCTAGAAATTCTCAAGTGAAACCTCAGGTAAAATCTTAGGTGAATTTTAAGCTGAGTTTTTGGCATAAGATTTTACCTGAGATCTTACCTTAGATCTTGGCTGAGATATTAGCTGATGTTTGAAAGTAAAAAAGTGAGTAGAATATGAAGGCAGAGTCAAAATTGGATTTGTGTCCTGCTGTGTAAGAAGAAGGCTCACTGTGACAAGGTGCTTCAGATATCTAGGATATGGGCATGCATCCCATGACTGCAAAAACAAAGATAGAGTGAAGCTATGCTTTCCATGTAGGAGCTCACACCGCAAGAGAGATTTCAGTAGCACAGCACGATGTTTTCTGTGTCTGACAGGAAACAAGAAATATAGACCTGACAGTTATCACTGCCTAATATTTAGAGTCACGCTAGAAGATGCTAGAGACAAGGCCAACGTGGGATGCACGTAAGGCAGTGGGACCTCTGAAAAAAGAAACAGTTTAATGCAGACCCATGCTGCGCTAAGTACACGTTACTTACTAGCTAGGAAAAGTATCAAGCATATAATGAAACTTGCAAAGAGTGCTACCTACTGGAATGCGCTAGACACAGGTACTGGTCGTTACGAAACCCGAGTTCCTTTCAGAACTCGAGAGAATTGGCATCTCAAATAAATGGTAAGGAGCATGCTCGCTAAACCTGTGAGACGCGATGGTCTCCCTAGTACATCCACCCTGAAGTAATGCTAACGTGGTTAAGGGTGGAACCAAAGCCACGTGGCATAGGAGGGTTTAAATGGGTATAGGTGGTCTAATAAAAAAAATCTACTGAGTCTTACACAACCGCCATCCCTATGGTGTGCCTTAATGCATTTCCTTTTCCTCCACAAAAAGAAAGAAAACTACTACTTTTATTACTGGGACTACTACAACTACTTGTACAACTACTGCAATTCATTTTTTTTTTTTTTGTGCAGGAAAAACGCATTGAAGCACACCACAGATACAGCAATAGTGTGTAAGTCAGTTAATTTTTTTTTATTAGACCACCCATACCCACTAAACCCCCCTCCAAATACCTCATGGCTTTTGGTCCACCCTGAAACCGCGTTAGCATTACTTCAGGGTGGAGCCACCAGTAAGACCATCGCATCTCACAGCATTAGCGAGCTAACTCACCACCATTTACAAGAGGTGCTGATGCTCTCAAGTCCTGAATAGGACTGGGGATCCCTGAGCATCAGCACTTTGTTTAGCGCTTTATAGTAGGCCACCTACTTAGCCAGCACCACTATAAGCTTAATGCTTTCCCTTGCTGTTGGTAAAAAGTACCTAGCGCAGCGTGGGTCCTTATAAGCCTGTCTTTCATCTCAAGATCTTTTGGCCTTATTTAAATCCTGCTTGGGCCATATCCCTGGCCTCTTTTAGGGCTCTTCTAAATGAAGGGCAGCTCATGCTGCCTGCTTCGTGCTTGTTGTCCGTTGTTGGGCAAGGGAAGCGCCGTGCTGGGCCTGGATACTGTTTCTTCCGGTGGTTTGAACTACCACACCAGAAGCGAAGCTTTGATCTGTTTTCGCTCTAACAGTTGCCTGAGACATGTCCATATCCCAGGCATTTGTAACATCTAGTAACATCAATTCTTCTTTAAATTCGGCAGCTTACAAAGCCATTTCGTAACCTGCCTTCCTGTTCTACTTGTCTGGCAGATGCTTCGTCCACCTTTATTCTAGCCAGCCTCTGTCCTCTGACATTTGGCTTTAAAAAAGCAACGTCTGGCTCCTGGCTCTTACGTCAAAAAGTCTTAACGAAAGCCTCTTTGACCTTATCTTCCTCTACACTAGCATCCAGGTCTCAGATCTCTAATAGTACTTTATTGTTCTTTATTTTTACAGTATTTCGTCCAGCTATTGACTTCTTCATTTGCTGTGAGAATGCAGTAGCATTTTTTACACCTTTGGCCTTACTAAGTATGACTCATTTTTTTTTTAGTGACAACATTTTGGACAGCTACATTAGCCTTGTCAGGGTCAAAGTTCACCTTTATCGTCCTCAGCACCTTTGTAAAGGTCTGCCCTTCGGCCATCTTCACTAGTTTTGTTGTTGTCGCATCCACTATTTTTTTCTGGCTTGTTTTTTAATTAAAGAGAATTTCTTCTTTTTTTGCCACTGACTGTTTTCTTTTTCTTTGGAGGGATGGTTCACTGGCGTTTCTCAGGGCTGTTCGATGGGATCCTGTTTTTTTTACTTTGTTCTATTTTCTTTAGGGCGGTGTTTAGGGCTCTTTTCTGAAGATGCCGTTAAAAATAGTTGACTGGGACTGCTAAATGTTCCATGGCCTTTTCTTACAGACAAAGGACGAAGAGGTTGCCTGTCAAGTATAGGCACTAACCGCACTGATGAGAGCAACGTGTCAGTATTTAGCATCCAGACCCGGAAGGAGCTTACCTTTTTAAAAGAAAGTATCGCTATGCTCAGAGTAAAGTAACAGCAAGTTGCTAATAAAGTACAATTAGCAACAAAAAACATTACAGAGAGTCTACAAATAATTAACGATAAAAACGGCAACACAGCGAACGCTGTTAAATATGGCCTCGAAGCGGCGCTTAAGCATCTTCGACAGGCAGAGGTCCTAAAAAAAGGCTGTCTTACTAAAGAAATTGTGTATACCAACGCTTGGAATTCGTCATTTAAATCTCTGCGGTTAAGAAAGCAAAGGCAAGATAATTTTCAACGGCATACACAAAAAAAAATCCTGAATACTGTCCTAAAAGAAATAGAACGCAGTATTAGAAACAGGAGTCCATCGGACAGCCCTGAGAAACGCCAGCAGACTATGTCTCCAAATAAAAAGAAAACAGGTAGTGGCAAACAAAGAGAAATTTCCCTGAATGACGAAACAAACCAGAAGAAAAAAGTGGACGCCACAACAACAGAAGTAGTAAAGATGGCTGAAGGACAGACCTTTGCAACAATGCTAAAGACGATGAAGCCGAACATTCACCCCGATAAGGCTAACATGGCAGTCCAAAGTGTTGTCACTACAAAAAAAGGAGACATACTTATGAAGGCTTAAGGTGAAGAGAATGTTACTGCATTCTCACAGCAAATAAAAAAGTAGGTAGCTGGACGGGGTACTGTCAAAATAAGCAACAGAAAAGTGACATTAGAGGTCCAAGACCTGGATGCAATTGTGGAGGAAGATAAGGTCAAAGAGGCTTCCGCTAGGACTTTTGGATTTTAGAGCCAGAAGCCGGAAGTAGATTTCTGTAAGCCAAATGCCAGAGGACAGAGGCTGGCTTTAATAAAGGTGGACGAAGCATTTGTCAGAGAAGTAGAAGAGGAAGGCAGGTTACGAGTTGGCTTTGTAAGCTGCCAAATTTGAAGAAGAATTGAAGTAACAAGATGTTACAAATGCATGAGATATGGACACGTCTCAGGCAACTGTAAGATTAAAAACAGATCAAAGCTTTGCTTTCAGTGTGGAAGCTTAAACCACCGGAAGAAAGAGTTTCCAGGCCTAGCACGGTGCTTTCTTTGCCCAATAACGGACAACAAGCACGAAGCAGGCAGCGGAAGCTGCCCTATATTAAGGAGAGCCTTAAAAGAGGCCAGGGATAAGGCCCAAGCAGGATTAAAATAAGGCAAAAAGGCCTTGAGTTAAAAGACAGGCTTATGCGGACCCACGCTGCGCTGGGTACTTTTTACCTATCAGCAAGGGAAAGGATTAAGCTTATAGTGGTGCTGGATGAGTAGGCGTCCTTTTATGAAGCGCTTGACAAGGGGCTGGTCCTCAGGAATCCCGAGTTTTTTTTTAGGACTCAAGAGCATCAGCACCTTTAGCAAATGGTGGGGAGTTAGCTTGTTAATGCTACGAGACGCGATAAAAACCCTGGTGGCTCCACCCTGAAGTAATGCTAACGCGATTTTAGGGTTAATCAAAAGAGATGCGGCATTGGGGGAAAGGCTTTAGTGGGTATGGGTAATCTAATAAAAAAATTCACTGAGTCCCACACTACATTTGTATCTGCAATGTGCTCCAATGCATTTCCCCTCCCTCCACAAAAAAAAAAAAAAAAACTCCTTCCACTACTACTACTACTACTACTACTACTACTAATACTACTACTACTTATTTTACTACTACTACAACTACTACTACTACTACTACCCGGGTGGGGTTTTCGCTAGTTCCTCCATACCGAGCACTTCCCCATGTGGCGGATAGGGGCATCCTCTTAAAATATAAGGTGACGATGGGCAGCTTGGGTGGCTCTCTGTGGGGGTGGTCGGGGGCGTGGATCGGGAAGCGTGTATGGCGTTGGCGTGTGTATCTGCGGTGATGTGGACGGGGGACTAGTGCCCCATGCCTCCATTGGTGTGGATGCATGGGCCAGCTCTGCTTCTGCTCCTTGTGCTTCACTGTTTGCTGCTTCCGTAGGTGGCACTCCATCGCTTGATGCGGGCCAACAAAAACTAGCACCCGTCGTGTATAGAAGTAAGCGGCGGTTCAAACATTTTTCTCAGATACATGCATCGCACACTCTCCCTAAACTAACACAGGGACACTTACGGATTGTCGTGGGTTGCGTGTGGCGGGTCCTTTTCCGGGCTTGCGTTAAAGGCCTGGTGACGGGTGAAGCTGGATGATGAGGCCCGGGTAAGTCTGGGTAACCACGTCTGATATGGCTGTACGCCTCATAAACAAAAAGGACGTGGTGGGCCGACTAATCTAGGCTAACTACAACTGAAGAGGCTATATGGCGGCACCTTGGTGCCTTACGCTAGCCCGTTTGGTTGGGTTGTCTGTGTAGCCTCGGAACTGTACACCTGCCGCTCGTCTCGCTGGGATGACCGTTGTGTACCAACAAATACGTACATTAGACATGAACACTATTCTTACACTGGTTACTCAACGCCAGGGCAGTCTTTGTGGGTGGGACTGAGGAAGAGTGGCAACTCCCGGCTGGACCGAGCAAGTAGCGGGTTTTTCTGGTAACAGAGAGGGCTGCTGCCCTGGTTTTAACCCTTTCCAAATACTTATTTCAAGAAAAAAAAGGGTAGTGCTGGCCTTCGCGGGTCAGTACGATATTAAAAAAGATGCCAATTTGAAAAACGTCAATGCAAAACGAGTACCCCAGGCGGTAACCTCTCTGAGGGAATCCGCCGGCAGTTCCGATCCGGTGAAAGCCCGGGTGACCGACGCGGGCCCCACGAATTCTGGGGGGGGGGGGCACAAAGACGTGTCCCTCGGCGAACAGGGACTGCTAAATGTTCCATGGCCTTTTCTTACAGACAAAGGACGAAGAGAAAGTCTGTCGAGTATAGGCACTAACGACACCGAGGTTAGCAACGTGTCGGTATTTAGCTACCAGACCCAGGAAGAGCTTGCCTCTTCAAAAGAAAGTGTCACTAGGCTCGGAGTAAAGCGACAGCAAGTTGCTGATAAAGTCCAATCAGCAACGAATGACATTGCAGAGACGCTACAACTGATTAATGATAAGTACGGCACCACAGCGAACGCTGTTAAAAATGGGCTCAAAGTGGCGGTCAAGTATCTTCAAGAGGCAAAGGTGCTAAAAACAGGATGTCTGACTGAAAAAGATTTGTGTACCAACGCTTGGAAGAGGTCATTTGAATCCCTGCAGTGGAGGGAAAAAAGGCGAGATAATTTCCGACGGCATGTACAGAAACAAACTCTAAACACTACCTTGAAGGAAATAGAACGTAGCAAGAGAAACAGAAGCCCTACGGACAGCCCTGAGAAACGCCAGCAGGCTATGTCTTCAAAAGAAAATAAACCAGGCAGTGGCAAACAAGAAGAAATTCCACTGAATGACAAAACAAGCCGGAAGAAAAGAGTTGACGTTACAACAATAGTAGTAGTTAAGATGGCTGAAGGACAGACCTTTGCAACGGTGCTGAAGACTATGAGGGCGAACTTTGACCCTGATAAGGCTAAAGTGGCAGTCCAAAGTGTTGTCACTACAAAAAAAGGAGACATACTTATTAAAGCCAAAGGTGTAGAGAATGCTGCTGCATTCTCACAGAAAATTGAAAAGTCGGTAGCCGGACAGGGTACTGTCAAAATGAGCGACAGAAAAGTGACATTAGAGGTCCAAGACCTGGATGCCATTGTAAAGAAAGATGAGGTCAAAGAGGCCTTCGCTAGGACTTTTGGACATCAGAGCCAGAAGCCAGAAGTTGTTTTTTTAAAGCCAAATGCCAGAGAACAAAGGCTGGCTTTGATGAAGGTTGACGAAGCATCTGCCAGACAAGTAGAAAAGGAAGGCAGGTTACGAGTTGGCTTTGTCCTGGGATATGGACACGTCTCGGGCAACTGTAAAAACGAAAACAGATTCAAGCTGTGCTTCCGGTGTGGAAGCTCAAACCACCAAAAGAAAGAGTGTTCAGGCCCAGCACGGTGCTTCCTTTGTCCAACAACGGACAACAAGCACGAAACAGGCAGCAGGAGCTGCCCTTCATTTAGAAGAGCCCTGAAAGAGGCAAGGGATGAGGCCTAAGTAGAATTAGAATAAGGCAAAAAGGCCTTGAGTTGAAAGACAGGCTCATGTGAACCCATGCTGCGCTGGGTACTTTTTACCTAACAGCAAGGGAAAGCATTAAGCTTATAGTAGTGCTGGCTAAGTAGGCGGCCTACTATGAAGCGCTAGACAAGGTGCTGGTCCTCAGGGACCCCGAGTCCTTTTGAGGACTTGAGAGCATCAGTACCTCTAGCAGATGGTGGCGAGTTAGCTCGTTAATGCTGTGAGACGCAATGGTCTCCCTGGTGGCTCCATCCTGAAGTAATGCTAACGCGGTTCCGGGGTGAATCAAAAGCCATGCGGCATGGGGGGGGGGGGNGTGACAGAGAGGGCTGCTGCCCTGGTTTTAACCCTTTCCAAATACTTATTTTTAGAAAAAAGGGTAGTGCTGGCCTTCGCGGGTCAGTACGACAATAAAACGATGCCAAAATGAAAAACGTCGATGCAAAACGAGTACCCCAGGCGGTAACCTCTTTGAGGGAATCAGCCGGCAGTTCCGATCCGGTGAAAGCCTGGGTGACTGACGCAGGCCCCACGGATTCTGGGGGGGGGGGCACAAAAACGTGTCTCATGGCTAACAGAGACAGCTAAATGTTCCATGGCCTTTCCTCACAGATAAAGGACAAAGAGAAAGCCTGTCGAGTTTAGGCACTAACGACACCGAGGTTAGCGACGTGTCTGTATGTAGCCACGATAAACAAACAGTGCTCAATATTATGTTTTTGTATTAGTTTACATGAATTATACTTTATCTTTATTTTAATTACGAAGTTAAAATAAAATTAAGTACAATTTGAAAGTAAAGGAGAATGCAAGAGCAGAATGCAACTGAGCAACTGATATGAGACATTATAACTTAATTTCCTTTACTCAAAAGCATTTTTACTCCTTCTTAAGTATTCTACCAAATATCTCAACTATTATTCAGCCCCACGTCCCACCTACGCACCCAGTGTGAATCCTGAGTTATTAAGCGCAAGCTTAGACTCAAATAATTAATTGCACTGACTTAACAATCGGTAGAAATCTGCCCATTTTAGTTTGTATGAAAGATTGCTTCTAAAAAAAACCTAATAAATTTTCAAATAGGTCTACAAGGTACTTTTTATAATCACGCAAGAAAAGAGGAGTTAAGTATGCGCTTAAGCATGAATATAAGTGAATCCATTTGAGAAAAATTATTGCCAGGTTTGCCACATATATTTAGGCTCGTCTTACGTCTTTGAACGTTTTCCCCTCTAACTAGTTAGATCATATTTATTAATTAAAAAATGACCTGAATCAGTAATGCAAAAATTCTGAAACAATGAAACGCAATCGAAATAAATCATTTATTTTACCAGTACAAAAAATTGTTTTTAAGTTTTAAAAACTTAAAAAAATTTGAAAAAATTAAACAAACTGTTATTTATTTACAGTCAAAGTTATAAATTTATAATAATTAAACTGAAGTTTATTGATACAGACAACATCTGCTTGGCTAATATTTACTTATTTTCTTAGTTTGCAAAAAAAAAATATTTAACTGAAAAAATTAGCTTATAAAATAAGTTGTGTAATTATTATTTATTAATGTTGTGTACAATCAAACTAAATGAATAAATATACAGTAAATGAGAATTCACGTTAAAACAAGTGACAAATCGTACTTTAACAAGGAGTTACTAAATTCCATATAACCGGACTGCTCACAGTTACACGACAAAGAAATAAAAATTATAAAATTAAAAATGTTTAGTGTGTCGTGGTATGGTAGGGACCAGATGTATAGCAAGGGGGTGGGGCAAAGGGAAAGTAAAATGCAAAATCCACTTCCATCAGACTTGTTCTCAAGGTGACTCATTTGAGATTGTTGGTGTACTCTCACACATAACGGGTCTATAGTAGTGTCATTTCGAAAACAACAATAACACGAGTCAGTGGATAGTTGTTCTGTTGTTAGACAATTTGGATACTTGATGTAACAGGGTTTTAAATTACCAATTTTTTCGCAATTATTTCAAACATATTCGATGAATCATAAATATGATTACTACGATACTTATATATTATTCCTGAAGGGTATGGCAAGGAAGATTTTTTGCTAGAAACTTTTTTTGCTAATGTTTTGCGATTTCGCAATGGCCAGACACAATCAAAATCAGCTTATTTTGCTAAGACTGTTGGCTCTTCTTTTTCTAAGCTTACTATGATTTTGGTAGTATGGAATAATGTATCTGGAGAAAATTGTGTAAACTCAAAGTTGTACAACATAATTTTAAATTTTCTTTAGGCTTTTTCTGTTAGTTTGGTTAAAAAAAAAAGCTTGCAAGCTCTGTATAAGTTTCTATTATTATTGCACACGTAGGTTTATATCATTATAACTGAGCAAAGTTTGCACTGATTTAGATAGGTTGTACCAGCTAGAAAAAAGTTGTCTTGGTGGTGATTTATTCGTATAAATCTGTTTTAGGCTATATACTAACGTATTCTTGTGAGTTAGTCTGTATGTGTTGTGGCATCGGTAATGGGTGCATCTGGTAGCTACTACATTTATTACTTTTAATTTAAGAACATGTTACGGTGATAGCTAATTTTTCGTTATTTATTACAGCTAATATACAAGAAAAACTGAGTACTTTAGCAATGGTAATTTGCACTTCATCTATGGTCTGGAAATATTTGTTACTAAGCAAATAAATTTCTTTAATTTCTTGGCTAAGTTACTTTAACGAAAGCAGTGAAGGATGGGTATTATACTTTGCTACCATTCCAATGATATTAAATATTTTTTTATAGGATTGCAGAAGATAATATAACTAATAGCCTCCCGTGTTACCTTCAGCCGAGATTCAGTAAGTAGAGTATACCCTTGCTCATTGACACGACATTCTAAAAAAAAAAAAAATTCGACTGTAATTGATGTAGTTTTGGTCCAGTAATAAGCTGTAAAAAAGTTTTAAAAAATATAGCGTTGCTAAAAAGTTCCGTGCATTACTTACGCCCAGTTGCCCTAAAGTTTTCCTTAAGGGCTCTTGATTAGCACTTTCTCACATTATGATAAGTTTGAACTGCTGTTATCCTAAACAATAGGCGCTCAAAAGTGAGAAAAAATACATAATTAGGAATTGTTTTTTCAAACACAACACCTTACGACTAGAGCAAAAAAGTCCTGGTGGCTTATCGCTTCCTACGAAGAAAACAAATACAAATTATTTAATCTACTTGAATAGCTAGATGATTTGAGTTAGGAATGTCAGGGTCTCACGGAAAAGTGATCTCTCACTCAATAAATTCTTCATTTGTTGATTTTGACCCTCGTAAATTTTTCTCGATAAATTTTCTGCTTTAGTTTCTTGACGCCTTCAACTGTATTCATTTAAGGCATTTGAAGTTTTTGTTCAAATTTGCTCCTACGGACATATTAATTTTTTTCGATACATAAACTATACGAGAACTATCTAGGAAGAATCAGTAAGTAAAATCTCAGCCAAATCAGCTCAGTAGTTTTCATGGTTAGCAATTCAAATGGCTTATAAAACTTGGTTTTATACGTTAGTAAGATAATTTTTGGAAACTCAACCCATACGTAAATTAATTGTGAAACTTTAACATTTTTTTCGTTCTGATGAATGCGTACTTTTTTTCACTTTTTTATACACTTGGTAAATAATTTATGTAAGATACATTTTAATTTATTATATTTCTTAATAAAATGTCGCTTAATTAAATCGTATGATATGCGTTTGATGTGCGATGAGGATAAATATATATTTTTTTTTGAATGAATATTGTTTGAAGTTGATGGTATTCTGTAATGAATTTTTTCCTATTATTTGCCTGAATTAGTAAAATTTTTTTTTCAAGCATATACTCGAGGAAATTTTTTCGTTTTCATGTTATAAAACTAGTTCAACGTTAAGTCAAAGGTTTTGGTGGTTGGTTTAAAAAGTTGCTGTCATTTAAATTGTACACAATCAATATTCTTCAACAGTTGTATATGGTATGTCAGAGATATTAGTTGTTTGCATGAGTTTTTACATTGCTGCTTATGGCACTGATGTAGTTCTATGCAATAGACCTCTAAATTGTTCATTATAATTCGTAAAAATCTGTTGCGTGTCCATCGATGATGTTTGCTTACTAGAGATTATTTTATCAATTAATTCACTGAAAAACTATTAAGTAACTAATCTACTTGGTAACCTTACTTTTGCTATTTATATCGTTGTCATAGTTTTCTCCAATTTACTTTGGTCCTCTCAAATTCTCACTGTGGTACTCTTGGTTCTCTTTTAGTCCTTTTAGTACTCTCTTCAAATCTGTCAATCTGTAAATATTTTGTACAGTGTTTACAACTGTAATACATAGATGAAGACTCGAGAGGACAGAAATAACTTAAATAGTACTAAAAAACTCATTGAGCACTTTTTAAAAGAACTTTAAGAGGACTGGAAGTGATTAGCTACTTGAGTCGACTAAGCATTGGCTGTTCAACACCCAACAGTTTTAATGAATTTATCAATATAATTGTCTTTCAGGTAAGTAAAAGTTGGTGATTAAGAACCTAATGGCTTCTTAGAAAATTATTAATAAAATAACCACTTTGGCAAGTAAGCATCGGTGATAAGAAACTTAATTATTTTTTAGTATATTTATTAATAAACTGCCAAATAGATTATTTTATTTATAATTGCCCTAAAAAACCGTTGGATTTTCAATCACGGATGCTTACGCACCTCAAAGATTATTCTATTTATAAGTTTACTAAATATTTGTTGGATTTTTAATCGCGGATGCTCACTCGTCAAAGAGATTATTTTGTCAAGAAATCCATAAAAAAGAGCTGTTGGGCTCCTTATCGCTGAAATTTACTGGTCTATGAGATTATTTTATACAAAATTCACTGATAATTTATTGGATTTTTAGTCACTAACGATTACTTGCCAACAATTTTATTTTATTAATAAATTTACTAAGAAACTGTTACGTTTTTCATCGCCAATACTTACTCGCCTTAAAAATTATTTTATTTATAAGTTTACTTAAAGTCTGTTGGGTTTTTAATTGCTGATG
>NW_019379784.1:1652-58856 GCF_000648655.2 Copidosoma floridanum | reverse complement strand
ATTAGTTGCCAACAATTTTATGTTATAAATAAATTTAATAAATACCAGTTGGATATCTAGTCGCCGAAGCTTACTTGCCAAGGGAATTATTTTAATATAAATCTATTGAAAAATCTCTTGGCTTTATTAGCACCTATTTGAAAAAAAAATCCAGTGGTGTAATATTTCTAAAACGGGTTGTCCATCGCTTAAAAATGATACATTTCACGTTTTAAAACGCATTCTGCGAGTTTGTGTAAATCTCAAGAGTGCGTGTAGTTTTTTTTCCATGAAGTGTAAGAAATGTTTTATTCCATAATATTAAAAAATTAAGAAATTTTTGGTCACTAGTAAAAATTATTACGTTAGGTATCGTAAGAAAAATTGTTCATATTACTTTACATATTAAAAATTGTACATATTACTTTATTACAAATTTACTTACAACATTGTAAAACATTTGATGGAATGTTGTACTAAAAAAAAAAAATTAATTAAATGAATTTTAAAAAAATTTGTTCCGAGTTAGATTCGAACTTGGTACCGCAAAACAATGGGCGTAGACGTGTACGTTAGCTATCTGAGACATTAACATACAGAATATAGAAAGATTGAAAGTTACATATGTTTATTATGATGTTCCAAAGCTTAAGATTTCATTTAAGTTTTATCGTATTATTACAGTTTAGCTTTATATTAATGGTTAACAAATATAAATCATTCTAAAAATTAAAAAAAAACTTCAGCGCACTGGTGCGTTTGGTCACAGGCGTTCGTATATTATTAACTAATATTACCTCTTACAAAAAAAAAAATTTGAGCGTAATGTGTCGTTGTGGTAAGTGCATTTATTGATTATTTAATAGTTTTACTTGTCGTTAAAGTGAAGAATAATTGAGCGCACTGGGCGATTAGGGTAAAGGCACTTGGTTATTACTTAAGCCAAATAGTCATTAAATCATATTGAGCTCGTCATTTTTGGAAAATTGAAAGAAAAAATTTTAACAACTTGACAATTATGTTTTAGTTTTTACAGTTGAATGAATGATCAACTTCATTTAAGAATCTTATCTTGCTTTCAGAAAAGAAAAGCGGGAAAAGTAATATGTGCAGCTCTTCTCCGCACGTATGAGTACACAACTGTAGCTGTAGATATGCAGCCAGCAGCATGTATATACCTTGAACCTTCCTCTCTCTATCACTGATGCACACATTGGAACTTCTCACGTCTCACTCACCCATCTGCCTTGACCTCTACTGCAAGCTGAGCCTACGAGCTGCCAGCTAACAGAAAACATGTGCATAGTTCCTTTGCTAGCCACCATGGATTAGTGCTTAAACCAGTGCCGAAACATCAGCACACTCTTTAGCATAGGCACTGGCAATCTCCCTGCTTATCTCTGGTTATATAAATGCAATAATTATCAATTATTTATTTGTATTAAGTCTACATATTTGTCTTCTAAATAGTGTAGAAAAGTACATAAAAATAAATATGTAAAAGTGAATATTCAAGTAAATGAATAAGGTCTTCAAAGGGTGGTGGAGTGTCTTAACAAAAAGTGTTTTAGATTCAAATGATGGCAAGAAGCACCCAAATTTTTTGTTATCTTTATATGACTTACTGTGTGGAATGACTGCATACATATTTTTGTATGTATCATAAATCTCAAATTTCAGAAAATTCGTAATAGAACCCTTGCTTAATACGGCAACTTCGTATAAGCCCGCCTTTTATAAAAAAAAACATGAATAAACTTTTCTTTAGTTCAAGTAAATCCTAAGCAGTACGTATGTGTAGTACATTTTATATGCACACAAGAATGTAATATCACTAGTGAGATTTTTTTTCTAGCCTAAGTCTCACTTGACACATTTAGAAATGTGGAAGAATCAAGAATTAAAGGAAAAGTAGTAAATTAAGCTTGTTTTTTTTTAACCACTAGCAGAACTTATCAGTATGGCGTGCTAGGAATCTTTCGGAGGCCAAGCTATTATTCAATGGCAAGATGAATACAGCATGCCGAAAGATGTTATAGGATAGAAAATGAGAGTAAGTATTGATCGACACTAAAGAGCTTGTTTCTGCTTTAAATAAATAAAATAAATTATAAATTAATTAAGTTTCTTACGAAATAAGAATTACTTATAAATTTGACTAACAAGTCTAACTGATTTAATTAATTAATTAATTGTACATAAGACCTAAGAGCATGTAGAAAGCATCAGTCGTATTTATCAACTGCTAAGACTACTAACACGTCGTCTTGATGAGTTCAGCATGTTATTAAAAGCAAAACAAGCTGATTTCATTTCTATTTCTTTGATTTCTAATTTTTTAATAGTATTAAATGCGTCCGTTAAAGAGTAAGGCTAGTATTAAAATCTTATTTGTAATTATACTCCCGTAAGGCGTAGTTTACAAACATGTATGATGTGTAAGAGTAATATTATGTATTAATTTTTTAGAACTCAATAGCTCTTAATTCCTCAGTTGAATTAAAAACTAATCGTCATCAAGTAAAACGCTAAATTAATTAATTTAATAATCAGTAAAATTTTTGGTTAAAGACGTTTAAAAAAAATGCTTTAATGACACCTAGATAAGAGTCAGATGGGTTAAGTTGAAGAGAAAGGAAAAAAAGAATTTTGAAAATAATTACTCATTCAACTTGTAATTAATAGAAAAAATGTTACATTACTACTATTATTTAAAAAAGGCTAAGTACTGTCTCTTCGTAGTTTAATTAGGCTTTCTGACATGGGTGATGAAGTTAACACGTTTTATTACGGAAAAACTTTTATGGTTTTCATCATTTGACGACTCTGAACAAAGTCCATAAGTACATAAAACTTCTATCATATTATAAAAAAATTAATGTGGAAAATTTTACTCATTAAAATATTATTACGAACATTTATATCTATTAATGTTTTATATCAAGTCTATCTATTTTTTTTCTGGATAGTGTTAGCAAATAGATTAAAAATATTCAATAAAAAAAGTAACTAATTATTTATTAATAAGAACGCCAATTTTCAACAACAAAATTTGTTTCTTATTTTCATAAAACTGTTTACTTGAAAGACGGAGGAGTTGATACGTTGGAAGAGTGTGAGGCCAGGTATGATGTATTGTTTTATTATAAATGATCTGTGAGGTGAGGAAGAGTAGAGCAATAGGGAAAAACAAGAAAAGTGTGTGGGGAATGTTATAATATGGTGGAGGATTGTTGGAGGCTTAATACAATCTTTATCGGGTTAAAATAATGGAAAATTCAACTAAAGTTTCTGTTAATTTGTGTGGTGACTGTGGTTAAGATCCAAAAAAAATAACGCATACTTTGGGACAGTGAAAGGTAGTGGACAGTTGTGTTTAATTCCCTAAAACCTAACTATCTAATACGAAATGATGCAAGAAAGATACACACACATGTGTGTGCGTGTACACACACGTCTATATATATATACATATACATATTTTTACGGGATGCACGCACTCAGCAGATGTACGAGGCGTAATCACTTAACTTTGACAGGGCCGATGTTGTCTAGATATCCTTGTCAACACTCTCTGTAAATAATGCGCGTCAAGACACAACTGGAACAAAATATCGTGGTGACCAGTACCGTCGTCGCCTCTTGTGACTAGGTTAACACGGCATAAGGTAAATCGGGCACACTAAGAAATAAGCACTTACAACTATCATATTAAAATAGAATAACATATTAAATTAAATAAAAATACTTATGTGTATGTGTATGTGTGATCACACGTCTAGTGCGATTAGTCGAAGTGCTCGTGGCACAAAATCGCAACAAGAGCAGACTACGTAGGCTTCCAAAGGCTGCTGCCCTTTACAAACGACTACCTGCTGGCAGGTACTTAAAATGACACTGGTTCAAAGTTGCTGTCTCGAAAACGGTTTTCTCCTTGGTGGTTGTGGCGCTATCGAGGAGCACCAGCTTAAGTTAGCAGGCATCCTGGCTGACTAAGACGTAGAGCTTCAGTTCGTGGCTCGTCATCTTGCTGACTTTCAGCCCATCGTTCCACGGTCTCTCAGCACGTTTATGGGAACAAGACCACAACGCCAGTACTGCAGCGGGACATCGCGTAAAGGGAAATGCTGAGGACAGCAAAACGAACAAAAAACGTTTCTCGCGATCAAAACGATACTTCTTGCACGCATGCATGCCCAAGCTCATCTGAGCTTTCTCGGCCTTTTCTTTATTTTCCCTCTGCTTTCCCTTACTACTTTCTCACCTATTCTCTTGAACAAAACTCTCTCTTTTCCTTACTCACCTATTCTACCATAGGTGGCTTCACGGTGTCTCACTCTGACAACATAACCCCCCACTGCTCCAGCACTGTCCCCCAAATTACACCCCACCGTCCTTCAACTACCCTCCTACAAATAAAGGAGAAATTTGTCCTTTTTAAAAGCAATGTTAACCCAATAAGTATTGGATTAAGCCCCCTTATTGCCCTTTCACTGTCCCTCCACATAATTTTTCTTGCCCCCTCTACTACCGCCCCTCACACCCCCAAAAGTTTTTTTTGTGTTTTAATGCACTTGAGTTGTTTGAGTCGAATCTTTTAAAAATTTGACTATATCATACGATCTAAAATCCTAATTCTTTATTCAGAAAACATTCAAATATACTTTTTAAAAAGAAAGTTTATACTATGTTAAGAAAAGTTCTTTCAGATTTCAAAATTTTCATATTTGTTTTCTCACACTGCAATAGATGCAAAACGCAAACAGATGGACTTTATACAGTTTATCTAATAATATGAATAAAAAGACGTGATCTCTAATATCTATTAATATAGTCACAATGTTAAAAATTTAAATAAGTAAGTATAAGTTCTTGGTACACTAATTTTCTTTATTGTTAATAACATTATATACCTATCTGCCTTCATTTCTTGTCGTTATAAAATGACAAAGTATCATAAAAATTTTGCCTTCAAATGTGACTTACTTTTGCGAATTATATTATAAAGCTGTATAAGACCAAAAATAATTACCTTGAGATTTATTGATAGTCATAGCAAATTCTAAAACTAAAAAAAATTGTGTTCTGTATACAGTAAATGGTAGTGAAAAAATATCTGGAGTATTAAAAGTTCTTTGTGGAATAAAAACTTTTTTTCCAATTTTTTCTTCAGTTATATCACCTTCTATGTTGTACTTATATTGTTTAGTTATTCACAACTGTGTACCAATACATAAAAAATCTGATATATTTAAGTTTCTTATAAATATTACTTTACTTTTTATTTGTATATTTAGTTTATTAGGTGGTAAGCCTTCCTGAATATTATTGAACATTTTTACAAAAAAGTTAATATAAATGTTATCATCTGATTTATTAACACCTTTAAGAGATTCTTAATCAATCCTATAATACATTTGAGACTCTTCTTTCAATGTTTTAAAACTTTTAGTGTACAATATAGTTATAAAAAAATTGTCTTGTAAGCCACGTAAAAGAGCGTACGTACAGTTAAATTACATGTGGTTTTATCCATAACCAAGAATTTACAAGAGTAACATGTTATGGCATTATTTACATACACATAACACGAAGCATAGTGAAGTTTGTAAGCATTGTGAAAATAAATTTTAAAAAAACGCATTAAAAAGACATTGCAATAGAGTTCTTAAAAAAGTAAATAAAGAATTTTGAAAGCATGTTAATAATTAGTAACCATTATAGTAATGTTTGACATATAGTTTTCTTACTTATTTCAGAATACAGATTTAACTATTTTTAAATGAAAATAAAATATTAATGTGTACCCCTTAGTGCAATAAAATATTTATACAACTTAAAAAAAGTAAATAAAGAATGAGCTTATAAATAACAACATTAATTCTTACTATAGACCATGATGAATTGCTTACCACAGACTAACTAAAGCTGATTTTTTTATTACAAACATTTTTAACTTATGTAAAAGGTACTTATACTATTGTGTTTTGCAGTTAGAAAAAAAGTTTTTTCTCTTATTTTAAAGCTTTAGCTTCCTATCTCAAATCTTATGCGAAGAATTACTATTTATTAAGAGGGGTTGGTGCACAAGGCGTGTAAGGAAGCAGAGTTCCACTAGTATAAATACATTTGTGTGTGTACAAAGGGTCTTAAGATATAATAAAAGAAAAAGAAAAAGAAGTAGCAAAGAAAAGTTTTACACTTCGTAAGTTAGAAGAAGAAAGAAATAGTCTGTTAATGATTAATTTCAACTGTAAAATACTGAGCATAATTTTTAGTGAAGGGTTTGAATTAGGAGAAGGGTATTTTGTTTAATATGTTACATATTAATAAATTATATTGTTATTAAAAATTGAAAATTTTTCTCTTTTTACCTGTCGTAAACAAGACTATCGCTTTCAGGCAGCTGTATTCTGCAGAGTCCACACGTAGAGCCTTTAATTTTTCTACCTGCTCTTGAAAAATTCGAATGTGGTCCATAAAAGCAACAACTTTATCAGCTGCCATAGGTGAGGCATGAAGACCTGCTGCTGCTAGTAATGGGGCAACATTTAGGGGCATTGAACATTGACTAGCATTTAATACAAAAAGCTCACTCCACACTAATCTTAAAAGTGCTACTTGGTTTGTTACTTGAAGCTCTGGAAAATAAGGTATGTGTCTTGTCCACTCCACAGCAGAAAATAATAGTCTTGCTGCCAGCTCACAAATACTGTCAATTCCAATAACATTTTGTGGCTGCATACTTTGACTATATCTTGATGTTGAATATGGCTCAGCTCTTAAAAGTAAACTCAAAAAAGATGGGATGTAGGAGTTGCTACTTGATTGAGAGCTTGAAATTACATTCTCATTTGCCAACAAAAATTGTCCAGAATATCCAGAATTGTTAGTGTGTAATGATGGAACTCTCCCTCTTTGTACGGCTGAAATAATATATTTCTTAATAATTATCAAGAATATTAGGTAATGATAGTCAACTTCCTAGCGTTGCTAAATGCTTAATCACAAAGACATGTAGGTATGGGCTAACTAAAAGATCCCATGAAACAGAAAGGCAAGACAGTAAAAAAGGAAGTAAGAGATGTCATGCAATAATCATATAATTTTTCTTGTGAGTATAGCCCAAAACAAAAAAAAGAATTTATTTTAAATATCGCAAAAGACTATAGAATAAGAGCTTGGATTTGCTTAAAAATATCACCTCATCCAATTAAAATAGCAATGACCAGAAAAGGTTTTATGGGCCCATTAAAAGAGCAGTGGATAATTTGTAAAGGGCAAAGGTTCTGGCTTAATTTACTAGATTAGGAGTAAAATAATATTAAATTATATTATAAATTATATTCGATGACAAAGTAAGCACAAACAGTAGCAAGACGGTTTTAAGAATTCTCACTTATAGAGAGACTTATATTGGTTGAAAGATAGTATTGCGTAACTACTAGCCTACAAGCTTTACAATTGGCAGAGAAAGTAACGAATAGAACTAAATAAAAAATCAATTTCATGTTTCAAGTCCTTAGTGTTCGTTAAGGAGCATGTACTTATCCTGTAAGGTTACACGACTTTTTACTGGAAAACTAATAAGTTACAGATTAAAAACGTTTTCCATTGGCCTTTACCCAAACAAAATTAAAATTAACTAGTGAAATCTTATTGAACCATATAGGCAGGTCATAGTAGAACATTTAGTTGTGTTCTGAGACTGTATATAAGAAACGTATTAAATACAGGACAAAAAAATATAGAGGAATGTTATAATAGGTTACAGTGAAAAAGTTTTAAAAAACGATTGCTTCGGTTGTTAATTTTTGCTATCTCATAAAAAAAACTTTTTTCAGTTATACTTCTATAGGCACGTTGTGCGTGAAGATAAATCAAAGGTCTCAAATTGTTGGTGACCTTGGAGAAAAGTGTGAGGAAAGTGGATTTTGTGGCTTACTTTCCCTTTGCCTCGCCCCCCGTGACATATTTCTAGTCCCTTCCAGACCACATAACCCCATCCCACCACATAACACCACCACACCACATATTTTGAGTGCAAAGAATTCAATTTTTTTTTTTTTAACCAATTGTTACAAAAAAAAAGAAAAAAACGTTTCCAAAGAGATTTGAACCCCCAACCTTGTAATTACTGGTTAAGGTCCCTACTCACTCTGCTATGAATGGTCCCGACTTATTAATTTGAAATGTATCAATAATAAACTAACTTTTTTAGTAAAATGTTTTATTCAAAAACTTATAAATTAGTATGTTTAAGATGCCCAGATTTTCTGTATTTTAATCAATATTTACTTTTATTTATTTAATTTGTTAATATAACAATAAATAAATAGCTGTTTGTACAATTTTCCATACTCTTTGAAGATTTTTAAGAATTAAAAAAAATTTTTTCTGTACGATAGAAACACAATGATTGCTTTTTTTTGTACTTTATTTCTTCACAATTGGTTCATTCATGATTTGAGTGATTTTGTGCTTTCAGGACGTTCTTCACATAGTTAGTGGGTGAAAAGTTCAGGGAAGTGCAAGGAACGCTAATGTGTGCAGTAAAGCTAGTAATTGTTTTTCTCATATGGATGTGCTGGCTTACATGCTTTAACGCACACTTTATCCCTGCTTTCTAAATTTATTTGAAAATCTACTTGCGGGTCTGTTTGAAAATCTGATAGGTTTATCTAAAAGTTATCTTTTGTACCCAAAAAATCGGAAGATCCCTACAAATCATACAAATGACATTTAACGTTATTTTTTCATAAGGTTACATGTTAAATTGCAATTTTTCAAACTATACATACATAAAATAATGGTAAAGTCAAACAAGGCTCAATTTTCGAGGGTATTTTTTTGCTATTTTAAGTATACATTTGATATTGGAATAATATCTGCCGAAAAAATCTATGTATGATGAAAGTCCTATTAAAAACAGTGGTACTACAAGATGTTTTTTTTTACTTTTTAGATACAATTAAATTTTGTGTATAAGATATGGACATGACAATGAACAGGTGTAAGAGCGTATCTGATAAATCTGAGCGTGACATTACAGATTTAATCAGCATAGATAGTTGGAAGTCGTTTTACAACCATCGGAAGATTTAATGTTAGTGCAGTCTAGTACTGATCAGCCTATATATTATTTTTATTGTAATGTGCCAGTATATATTATTAACCATTGTTAACTTGACAAATATTTGTTAACAACATACCCAATTAACGTGGGTATACTCATTCCTACGAAAATTGAACCACCTGTGCACACAATACTGTTTTATAGAAGGTATTTTTATATTTAAAATTCTATTGTTTGGCATATAATTTTATTAAAGTATAACTTCATACTTGAGTACCTAATCACCTACTTTTTACTGGTTTCTGTTTGTGTTCTTATGCTGCAATATAATAACACAAAACTTTTATCTTATACAAACTATTTATAGAGTATCAACAGAAACTATGAAACGTGCATAAATTTTTTTGCATGCCTTTATCTCAAAATAATTTTTATAGTAATTTAACCAGATGCTACATTAGTAAAACGAATGGTTTTCTAAACTGATACTGCTACTTGACAATTCAAGGACGTGACGCTTAGTACGAATTTTTTCTTTATTAATGCATCTTTTAAAAATTCTGATAGACTTTATTTAGTTAGCGACAGACTATTCCTAAAAAGGTTCAACTTTTTACAAAAAATTACGAAAGAAGGAAGAATTAATTTTAAAAAAAGAGGTGTCATTGAATAAGCTACGTTTATTATAAGGTTGAGAATGTATTGCAATATAATCCAAGTAAGAACACATTACGTCGTTTAACGTGGCTTAGGCAATTCTTTTAAGCTTGATTAAAACCTCTGAATTCTAGTTCTACGTAAATAAAATATGCAAAATTTATATGCGATAAGAAAATACTGGGGTTAACGATTTCATTGTTTTACAAATTGCTACTGAAAGTTTACTAATTTAACACCTATTTTTATGAACAGTGGTGATAAAATCGACTATGTCTTTGAAAATCTTTGACTAACCTCAAAAACTTAAAGTAGTTCTTCTGTATTTTCTTACAAAGAATCTTTTAAATTCTTAACAATATGGGATCAATGACTTAACTTAAGAAAAAACCAGAAGTAAAGTATGAAATGTTAATCTGGCTTGCCTCGCCACATCTCTTAATTTTTACTATTGTAAATCCACGGTCCTTTTCTGGCTATTTCTTGATGTTGGACTTTGATATTATCGAAATAACTACATTTATTTAAAATTCATCGTCGAAAATCGTTGCATTATGCTTAAATAACTTTTTTGTGTGTAACCTATACACCATTATTTTATGACTAAGAAAGGCTGTGATACCTATTATTAGATTCTTACTCTCTTGCTTTCTACACGCAGAGACAAAAATGGCATTATCGCATAAGGGCGTCAATGATATGAACCTGTGCGGCACACCATGCGCTTTTACTGTAGCTGCTAAGAGCTAAGCGCAGGCTGCTATGTAGTTATGGCGTCCCCAGTGTCTATGCCGTAATGTCATCATGAGACATGAGCCTAGCGCCAGAATTTGATGGGCTTAAAGCAGAGAGTCGACACCTCAATCGTATTGACTATAGCTATGGGCAAAACGCAAAGCAGCGATAAAGTTTTGTCCGTTGCCGTCTTGCGTTTGCTTTTCCCACTTCTTGTTTTTACACTATATGCTCTCTCTGCAGCAGATACGCACTTGTTGCCTGCGCAGCTTGTAGATACCTTTAAACATGCATGTTCAAATTTTTGAGTATACATACACAGCAGCTGATAGTCTTGTGATATTTTGAAGATATATTCATTGTGAGCACCCTTCATATGTAGATTTAATTTTGACATGAGTATGGCAAAGCTGCACAGCACAGCTAAAATTTTAATGAATTAAGCATGAAAAGTATCAAGACTATCATATCAGCTGCAGTGTATATATACCCAATTATTTAAACATGCATATATATATATATGTATTTATGCGCTGTGCAGGCAACGAGTGCATGCCTGCTATAGAGAGAGCAAATAGTATAGAAACAAAAAATGGGAGAAGCAAGCGCAAGACGGCAACGGACAAAACTCCATCGCCGCATTGCGTTTTGCCCATAGCTATAGTCAATGCGTTTAAGGTATTGACTCTCTGCTTTACACCCATTAAATTCTGGTGCTAGGCTCATGTCTTATGATGACATTACGGCATAGACACCAGGGACGCCATAGCTATATAGCAGTCTGCGCTTAGCTCATAGCAGCTACAGTACAAGCGCATGGTGTGCCGCACAGGTTCATCGCATTGACGCTCTCATGTGATAATACTATTTTCTTCCTCTGCGTGTAATTTAGTCAGTCAGCTTTTGAATGGATGAGCAATTGAGTGTATACCTCTCTTTTAAGTGTATAAATAAAATTATTACAAAATATGTAAATATAACAAATTAGTTACTATTTCATATTACCAGAAACTATAGTAGTATAAGAGATATAAAAGAAGTATTAAAAGGAATGAGCTAAACTTAATTTTTTTTTTTACCTCATAGTGCAGGTATGAACAGAACAAACGAAAAAAAGGTACCTTTTCCGTTGATGGCAAGTTTTATGTTGTTGCCGAGAAACACAGTATCACTGTCACGACGGAATCCTGCAAGAAGTCAAGTCGGTGCGTGATGTGCATTGACGCTCCACTGTCCATGATCCAAGCGTCGTTTGCATTGGTGTAGCAGGATTCGTGCTGTGCCGACGCAGCAAGGGCCATTGCAGGCTCGCCAAAGTTGGAGTGATCATCTTTCTTTGACATTTTTCCATTACTGTTCTTTTTCTTGGAACGGCACTCTTTTGATGTTGGATTTCGCTTTCTTGTTTTTTTTGTGGTTATTTGTCTCTTCAATTTTCATGGCTGCAAAGGCTTTCTCGTTGTTATCAATCTCGATGAGAGATGTATCTTCATCGATAAGTCTGGCTGTGAGATTCTCGATTGTTTGTCTTTCTTCGTCGAGAGAAAGCCATGCTTGATGGAAATTACGAAACTTGTGTGGCAGGCTTCTGAAAATTTTTATCATGATTGCGACGTTGCTAACCGTCTTACCCGTTTCTTTCAAAATTTGAGCGAGATTCTTAACTTTTGCTATGTGCTGTGCAACGAAGTCATTTGGGTCCATGAGGTACTGTGAAAAGCGTTCATGGGCGATCCATTTTATTTGTTTAACTTTTCTGTTCATAGATCGCATTGAGCTTGTCTAGCATTGCTTTTGATGTTTAGCAGTTTTGCACTAGCACTATCTGTGAGTAGTCCATTAACGGTGTCATGATCAACATGGCGGCTGCGTTACTTTTCTTCCACTGAGCGATCTCGATATAAATGTTACTGTAATGGCATACATGTGTAGCTAACAAATAATTGTAATCATAGTTGCTATAATGTTTTCGTTAAAACTCTCTATACAATAGTATGAATATAACATGACATGACTATTTGTAGCAATAAAAAGTATTAGATTGATTATAAATTAAATCATAAATACGCAATCATAAATGTGACTGGAAATTTCCTTGAGCTCGCTTAACCCAGTTAGTGTCATTTTATTCAACTCTTCCACTCCTAAAATTATTTTCCTGGCTCTTCTGATGAATTTAGTATTGTCATTAGATTGTACCATAATTTTATCAAGTTTTTTTTCCGAAAGGTAGATATCATAATTATTAATAAGTTTAATCTATAATTTTAAAAGTATAAGTAAGTATATTTCGTTGAATGTAATCTTTTATTATAGTGAATTTTGTAAAAAATTAAATTAAAGCGTAATAATAACTGAAAATAAGTCTACATTTCTTAGCTGCTATAAAGAACCAATCGAGATGTAAATCACTACCTTTTGTTGACGATATAGAATAGGTAAATACTTATTTTGTTGAATTCTCTTACACCTACTTCCTTTGAGTACTTCTGCAGATAACCTTGGGTTCCTAACATGTAATATCTGCGGTAAAAAATGAGCTGAACACTCTTCACTGGTAAATAAGATGCATTTTTTTTTGGATATTACATTTTAAGTATTCCACTAATTATACATTATCAACATTAATTACGGTTAAGTATACATCATCGATAAATTTGATATTGTTTTATGATATCGTTAATTTATTTAAACTACAACTTTAATGAAGCATGCAATAAAACGATAGGTTGTAAGTAAAGAAATGTAAATAGTAGAATATGATTTTAGAGAGCAAAGAGTATGATGCTATTAAAATATAGATAACTTCTATACATTTTGTAAAATGATATAATACATAACAAATTCGGAAATCTATTTTCAAGACCATTGGTTTGCAGAAAAAGCATTCTCAAATAATGTTATTTAGAATGCTTGGACAGAAAACAATCCTAGCACTGCGTACTGCGAACCAATACTTCAATGAGAACAATCTCAGAACCCTGTGCTGTGACAAAAAAAATTTCTGCGTCATACGATGCGACAAAAAGAATCCCTGCACTATACGCTGAAGCGGAAAAATTCTTACGTGATACATTGCAGTGTAAAGAATCCCTGCGTGATACGCCGTGACGAAGAATATTTCTGCAAGTGGAACCGTGACGAAGAATATTTCTGTAACTGAATTTGTGACGAAAAATGTATCTGCGCTCTACGTTGCAAGGAAGAGTATGCTAGCGATCCATCTTATAACGAAGAGTATCTTACACTACGGTACGTTGTGGCTGAGAATATGAAATCCCTACGCCCTAAAAACACACAAATAATTAGATGAATACACGAATGAGTAAGTGAAAGACCGAGCAGATTAATAGGCAAACTACAATCTCAAGCTCTTCAAAACTACTTAACCACTTTGACAGGCCAACTTTATTCATTTGAAAAGTATTGAAAGAGTTTTGGGAAACAATTTCAGTTTGTATCTTATAAGGGTTCTAATAAGTTACTTCGATTTTCGAAAATTTGTTTTTCGTAGTCTTGAGGGTGAAAATATATATACTAAATGAAAAATAATTTATACTATAGAGTAATAAAGTAACTTAACTAACTATTTTTATTTATTCTGATATCTTATTTTCCTAATTTTTTAATAGCATTATATTGTAATGGTTTTATTTAATATAACTTTTTATTAAATTTTTAGACATTTTTGTAACCCAGACTTTCAAAAGTTTTCAAGTTATTCTTTTAGAGGCTTGAATTTTTATACCTCATTAGGGTCCTTATACTACTCCTTGATTTTCGAGAGTAACTTTTTTTGTTTTTAGAGAGTTAAAAATGCATACTGGATTTTACTCATATATATTCGTTTTATCTAGCATTGCAGTAGCTTTTTTTAACTTTAGTTATTGAACGTTTTGACTTTGTTCTCTCTTTATTATTGAAATACTACGATATTTTCTAATTAAAGAACACATGAGGTTATTATTGGTGGATTTTAACAGGTTCGAAAAAGTTTGCATAAGATCTTTGTAGAGCTAAGAGCTTTACCTTTAAGTGGAAAGTTAGACAAGTTTGCTGATGTAATTGGTATCTATGGAAAAAAAACCAAGACTACAAAAATAATAACTTAATACAGTGGTACGTAATACAATAGTCATTTTTATATCAGAAACTGTGGTAATACCAAGTGGCTTTTCAGGGATGTACAATGTTAATAATGGTATTTATTTAAAAGTAATAACGATATGGAAAATATAAATTGTAATGAGATCAACAACAAAAGTCAAGATCAAAGAGTTCTTACTTATCAAAAATGATTTCATCGTACAATAAATATTTTTATTAAAATATTTGAGTCAACAGAAACTTTACAAAACAAGATAAAATATTTTTAAAATGGTTAAATTAACATAAAATAGTGTACTTTTTAAACTTTTTTTTTAAATATTATTCCTTACTTTTATCACAACTTCTCCAATACTTAAAGCAGGTGAGCATTGTATTACAGAGGCAAGCGTGTCAATTTTTAAAAAAATCATGCAACCTGATATAAAGTAATTAAACTAATAACATTTTCGTTCATTTTTACAAAAGTATATGGATTCACAGAGAGAACAAGAGCTTGTGAATAAAAATTTCATTGGTCGAAAAATATGGATGTTTGTAAACACGTTCATTTATGTGTGTTTTTCAGAAAGTGTATAGCATACGCGGGTGCACATGTAAAAGTTTTTATCATTGGACAATATATCCACCACCCCATTAGTGTGTTTGCATTTTATTAATATTTTTTAAGGTTGTATTTGCGCGAAATAATAAAACTTTATCTAATTTTATCTACATATAATAAATATAATCTTAACATTCGTAATATATTCTTAAATATGCTATAATTTTTGCTATAGTTATACACCATGGTTTTAGGAAAAAATTTCAAAACACTAAAAGTTTGTGGTTATGTTTCAACATAACGTAACACCTTTTTACTTTTACGCTCAAACTTTTGAACCCTTAGAAAATGTATGACAATTGTTATTTTTGATCTATTTTGCTTTTTTTCAAGATAAAGTCTATTTTGATAATATTTTAAAGCTTATGAAAAGCCATTTCTGCATTAATGTAATCATGAACTAAACATTATACACTTTTTTAAAAGTTCTCCCTTATGATAGTACCTTAAAAATATAAAAAATTACGGTTATGTTTTGTCACAACTCAAAGCTTCTGTTCTTATGCACCGTGCTCTTTTTTTTCTTTTAAAATCCGGGAAAATCGATATTTTTGGTGTATCTCCCTATCCTTAGAAAATATAGCGTATTTAAAAATTATGTTTTGAATTAAAGATTTTAAAAAATTCCTAAGAAAAAAGTTTGGGATAATGTAAAATAGTAAGAGAAACATATAACTAGAATACAATCAAATCAAACAAAAACTCAGAAGAATATTGCTTCAGTCAGTTTTTTAACAATTTTCTGGCAGCAGTTTTTATTTAATATAAGTAATTTTTTGTAGCATATTGCTGTCAGATGGCCCGTTCTATTTGTGTAAAATCTTTATTACTGATTTTCGATTCCTGTATCCTTATTTGACGCTGACTCACTTTTTTTTATCAGTAGTGATTGGTTATCCCACTGCAATAACCAACAGTAATACCCATTTGTCTCGTGCTGACTCTTGTAGATTTTAAATGCTTATTTTAACGCCTCTTTACTGGTCTGTTCCCGTTGTTTGGCCTATATTACTTACTTTCAATCGACAATATATTGTGAATCACACATCTAATTTGAAGCACTTCAATGACCGGCTTTTATCGTTATGTACAGCATAATTAAGTGATATAATTTTGATCAGTGAATAAAAGTACACCCTGCATTAATAAATAAATAAATATATTGATAAACTATGGACGACAAACAAGCTTGATTATGCTCCAAGCGAGCCCAATCTTCTTGGATTCTCCCGTAACTATTTTTTTTTATCTAGTAGCTCTGGACATTGCTTACTATGATCATATTGATTGTATTTTGTATAAATGTCCGCAAAAAAAATAGTTAGTTCGTAGAAGCAGAAGGTAGTAGTTAAAACTTATTCAGTGTGTTACTACGTAGAGAAGCAATGGTAAAACCAGTTTTTTCTTTTATAGGAATGAGATTTGAATGCAGAATTTAGCACTCTTTTCTTCGTGCTAACTTAATACCTCTTCCCACTAATAGAACTTCTCCCACCACAAATCTGTTTAACAGATGATGAATGGGCATGTTTGGTGAATTTTTTGGACAACTTTTGCCAACTTACAAAGAGAAATGAGTGAAGAATGCAGCGTAAAAAAGTCAACTTCTTTGTAACGCTCAAATATTAAAAATTTTGTTCCATAAATCATATTGAACAACCACTACGATGGCTGAACCAGAAGAGGAAATAGATTGTAAGTACAAGTAGGTTATATCAATGAATTTTTGTGTAAAATATTTGGTTTATTGCAAGAAATTAATGCTTAGTATTGTAGTTTATTAATGTCATTAGCAAATAGCGTGAATGGATGTGCAAGCAGTATTTGTTTACCACTTTGATTTTTAAATAACACGTTGCCAAATTATATTATTTTTCATCCGTACAATGTTATTTCACGTAAGGTTACAAGTGTAATGCCAAAACGCTACAGGTACTGTGTGCACTTTTTGATAACCTATATCCGAGGTTGTAAGGTGTGAGATTCAGCTTGGTATAAATTATTCATGGAGAAAAGTACGTAATGTCGTGGAAATTGCATTAGAGCGCGACAACAACTGATAGAAACGCTACAGGTACGCACAAATATATATTAATATTGATTTAGAGTATCTATTAATACAGAGTATCTACAGCGACTCTGCTATCTTAGTTGTCTTTCTTTCTCTCTGTCTCTTTTTTTAATCAGGAATAACAAAGTCAAACTGTACACCAAAAACAATGGTACATCCCAGCACGATATTAGGCATGGTAATGCCAAGATTTCCGAGCACATTGTACAGCAGGAGAGGCGATCATCATCTTCAGTCGCGCTCTGTGGTCCCTTTTACATTGTTATGCTGATTTCTCTCCGTATACTTAGTACCGAGCGTGAGGGCCAACAGAAGCAGCCAACACGCCGGCATCTAAAATACCAATGTCAGTTGGTCATAATAGCAAATTGACTGCTTATGATTATCGATAGGCTTACTACAAGTAGTAAAAAATGTTTATCTTATTTGAACTTAGCAGTACGAATGATTGACAGTTAATGTACCTACGCAACATTGAATGAACTTCGTAGTGAGATAGAGACACTGGCGTTTTTTTCACTATGCTCGTTCACTATGTAGCTACATCTATAGTTCAATGAGTTGAAGTTTTTAATCGAACGGCCGTTTTATAACGACAAAGCATGTAAATTTATGCCAATAAGGTAAACTAGAGATGTAAAAAATGATCTTTACTAAGGACTGCTATGCTAACATGGTATCATGAGGCCTACGGTTGCTCGCCATTTTTTTCATAAACATGTACATCTGTGTAATAATTTAGTACTCGCAAGCCTGTAAGCAGATTTTCGTAAATAAGTTCTGATTTATCGTACCAAACCTTCTTTTTACTACCTTTTCATTCTTTTAAAAATTAATTTGTTTTTTTCGTTAAACACTTCACATAAAACATTTTGATATACACGCACGTGGATACCTATAACAATTCTTCGAAAATTTTCTTCTGTCATGCTTCAACTTTATAAGGGCCTTGGGAGTTGCTCTCTAACAAAAAAAATATCTTGATCCTCTACGGTCTTAAAACTATTTTCCCATACACATCCTGAAGAACACTTACAGGGTATATCAATAAGAATTGAAAAAACTTTGAAATAGCGATGCTAAAACATTTATCGAAACATTGTGTCACAAAAGGTATGAGCTAAGGAAGTGTTATGGAACGGGCCCTAATCAAAATTTCTTAAATCTTAGAAGTATTCGTGAAGTTGAAAAAATGCTTTAATTTTCGGGTCCAAGCTGGTCAATTAAAAAAGAAATGACGTCATTGTTACTTGAGACGTCGAAAAACATTAAATAGTTAATAACTTGAAAATTGATAACGAGATGGTGATAAAAATTGTTTTGTAACTTCTAGCCATGAATATCAACACAATTAAGAAATAACACGGCCGTATCAGTCAGAGTTTTAGGAAAAAATAAAGCCTTTTTTTAACTTCGGCAGCCGATGGTAAGTTAACAATAGCACCTACAGAGTTGGGGTGAGGCTAAAACTTTAAAACTGAATCAGGTACAACTTGTATAATGCATGTATTAAGAATGCCCAGGAACGAAGATACAAGCAAAAATTTTAAGAAAGACGGCTTTTTTTTTAATTGTTAGCATATGTACGAATTAAACGTATTGTATTCTACACAACAGCATATATAGGAACCCTTCAAAACTACTCCTGCGTTTTTCAAGCATACATTAAAATTTTTGCCCACTAGAATCTTTATTCATTTAGGACCTAATGGATTAGAGTTTTGATATTAGCTCAAAATCCGTGAAAAATTGTACAATGATTTAAAGATGGTTCAAAGATAGCTTAAAAACATTTAAAAGATAGTCTTTTTTTGTGTATAGATTTTATGAATTCCATTCATTATAAATATTTCCAAGGTTTTAAGCGTTATTAAAACGTTGCATTTTCTTTCTCAAAAAAATAAATAGAATTTTTTGTTATGAATTAGACAGTAAAAAATTATAACCGTGCACAAATAGACTGATGTGATTGGCGTCACAAGACAAACTTTTATAACAATGAGTCCAGTACTTCTAGTGTCATCCTTTATAAACAACGTGGCTGTAATCAGGATCTTTTTACTTACAGCGGTTTTCAAATATTTAACGCCATTTAAAAAAGCCAATTGACTACCATTTACAATTATAATGGTCTAATTCATAGCTATTTCAACTGTTTCCGACCATGATTTCTTCAAAATTTTACTTTAAACTCACTTTTTTTTAAGACCTGCAAACTTTTGAATCTGATCAAGGGACTCGTAAAATATTATTTTGAATTAAGTTAGTACGAAAATATCTCAAAGAACTTTGGGAGCTCAATTTTGCAGGAAATTAGGACACTCCTTAGATGTTACCAAGATGTATGTGCTATAAACATCGCCCATGATGAAAAGTGAGTTCTCTACAAGTACTCGTTTTCTTTTTCTAAATCCCCACTATACGTTTTCCACCCAGAATCCAACTTTTTTAGACCCTAAAAAAAGTAACTGCAAAAATAACGAGAGCAAAAAAATAAGCAAAATTTTTTGAAAATTTTAATTTCACTCTTTGAGCTGCAACTTTGATATTAATTTTTTAAGGTAAAGTTACAATGGAGGAAGACTGAAGCCCAGGACAAAATAACCTTTCCTTCGAGTTTTACAAAGATAGTTGAACTTTATTTAAGTATATATGAACCGATTTGTACAGCGTGGTAACTTAGACCCAAAAGCCTCAGTCTGTGGCGCGTAGGTCTTTTCTCCTGGCAGGTGCAGCTGCCATGCTATAGATTGTCACCGCGACCGCTTGAGGGTGATAGGGAGAATAGTCAGCTTTGGCGCACTTACATTCCCCTTTCCCCTCTTTACTCATTAGCAGGACACTACGACGGGCTCACAATACATCAGTGTATGATTCATTTAGAATTTGTTAACGAAATTTGCTTACAAAGCAACCAAAAGCTTTTCTAATAAGTTTCAGTTTGAGCCCTGATAGAGTTGAAAATGCTTATTAGGTTCAAAGACTATATTTGGTTAACTGACTTATTACTTTCAACTGTATTAATATTTTTTTGTTTTTTGAGATGTTACATGTAAGCTTATCACAAATACTTTTGATTGGTTTGTGAGCGAATACCTTAACTTTGTGTAACTTTGTAGAGAGCTCAGCTACATCATGTTTTGGTTCATATTCGTAAACGTCGAATAAAATACGCAATTTATAACTTTTGTGACCCAAAACTTGATGTAGCTCAGCATTTAACAATGTTGAAGCAGTAACTCAAATAATAATCAAAAGTGCTTGAAATAACATTTAATTTAAGCTTTAATAAGAGTTAAAAATATCCATTTAATCACATATCTCACGGAGCGATGTAATTGCTTATTTAAATAGCACTAATTTTTATTAAGATTTTTCATCATCTTGTAACCTTAACTTGAGTTACTTGTAATTTTCATCCTGATAAACATTTTTAACTCCATCAGAGCTCAAATTAAAGCTAATTAAAGTGCATATGATTGGTTTGTTAGCGACTTTCATTAATTAATCTAGACAGCTGAAAGAGTGAAACTGTAATTTTCGAATAATTTTGCTTATTTTTGCATTCGGTATTTTTGCTGTCAAATTTTCCATGGTCTCCAAAAAGTGGAGACTCAGGAGAAAACGTACAGTAGAAACTTAGACACAGAGAATGAGTTTCCGCAAAGCACTTACTTTTCATCCTGGGTGATATTAATCGACATGTTAATGTTTTCCGAGTAAATAATAATTTTAAAAAAAAGTTAAGCTTTGCTTTCTTTTAGAGACAACACTGTAACAAATGAAAATCCAATTTTCTACGTTTTTACATTCTTGATCAAGAAGAACATGTTCTTAGAAAGTCCTTTCTCTAGATGTGTGAGCGTACAAGCGCGTAACTTTTTTGGCTTAAAAATGACACAATTTTTTACAGGGTTTACGGTTCGTTTCCAAATTTATTACGTATACTTTTTGACATGAAGATAAGTTATTCCGTATATTTTAAAATAAAAATAACAAAACTAATAAAATGAGTACAGAAAAATATAATTTAGGAAAAATTTAAGGAAACCAATTGCTTCCTTAGAGACTACGACCAATCTATTTGTAATCATTATTTAAACATGAGGAAATGTTAAATGTCAAACATTAATATTACTGGGCTACTGTACAATGTCTTACAGTATGTAGATTATCTGCATTGTTCAATTTTTTTGCACAGCTAAGAACTTTTTACCCTGGAGTTAATAGACCGTTCCACACCTAGCTTTTAAAATTATAAATTTACAGATATTGTGAGTGAATTTTTGATATTAATTGAAAAAAGTGAAACACGGAAAGTTATTATATGGGCTTACCAGACACGTATCATCAAAGTGCTCTAGGGTAACCTAACAGACATGTGCATAAGTTTTATTTTGCTCACAGACGCTAGTACGAATAGTATTGATATTATGCAATTGTGCTTTAAGTTTTGGTAGTGGTAAGCATGTATTATAAAATATATTTCTAGTAACTAATGCTTTTTTTACGTTGGTAACCGTGTATCTGTCAGGTTAACTATGTTAACTTCAACACAAGAAGTTTTGTATTACTGTAACAATGAAATAAGTTTTCTTCGTTTTGGATAATGAACTTTGGTCGTACAGACACACAGTGTTACTTCATGTTGTCAAGTTAAATATTAGGGAGCAAAGTGACTTAACTTCTGTCTAAATTAGTAAATAACGATTTTTATGATTATTAAGAAAAAAAACAAATCTAGTGAACACCTTACAAGGGTTTTTCAACATTACTGATTAGCATATTCATTGTATTTTCTCACGTTTTACTAACCACGAACAAAAAATTAAATTTTTTAACAAGTGGAATGAATCAACAAAAGACTTTTGTAACGGTTTTTTGCTTATTTCCTTAGAACAGCAATAACTGCCGGAATAGAGTGTAAAATTCAATTTAATAAAGATTCATATCATACTATTCATATTCATATTATCATACCTAATGATGAATCTAAAAACCTGCATTTAAAGGATATTATAGCTGAAGGAGATTCATTTATTTTTTTAAAAGTCGAGCCACTGCACCCATATTGTAATTCATGATAATTTAAAACTTAACGAATCCGTAGTTACAACTTTAGGGGATGCTGTGGACCAAAATTGAGAAAAAAATGTTTAAAATTCTAAATTTACACATGATTCATAGGGGGCAGATTTATTTCTACACAAAAAGCCATACCATTTTTGGGCTACTAGTCAAGCCACGTATAACAAGGACTGAGTTCAGCTAGCTCAAATGATCCGTTTTTTAACTAATCGTTAAAGTCAAAGGTTGCGGGGAAAACTGAAAAAGATATGACGTCTTAGAAGTCAAAACCAGAGGTTAACCTAATTTTAACTCATGTCCAGAAGCTGGGAATTCATGGTTACGTATAGTTCGTCAACTTTTTTTGCTTATACATAGTGAACAAGACAAGATATTAAGCACTAACTGCCTCTCCACTTCTTATTATCCATAAATCTCAAATTTATAGAAAGTGTCCCTACTTTATACGGCATCTGCATAATTTTCAAACTATGTCATGATTTGAGAAAAAAAAACCATATGAAAACAGAGTAAAATTACACCGTTAATCATGTAAAAATGACGTGGTTTTTTCTTAAAGTTTTCTGATCTGGATGTTTTCAAAAGAAGAGCCTCCATAGTATTAATATATTTTAAATAAAAAAAATAAATTGATCCGATAGTTTATGGCTTTTTTTTTAACGTGTCAATCTGCGAAATTAAAAAAAAGGTATTACTTACAAAAAATTTCTTTTCCTAAACATTGTCTTTTGAAATTGTTTTTATTACTAGACTACAATAAATAATAGTATAGAAAATATACTTAATTTCAGTATCAGTACATTTTATAGATATAAGCCACTCAGTTTTAGCACTTGCTTGTGAATTCTCCACCATTCTTGATATAAAGTAATCGTTTAACTCAAAACACAAATAACTCAGAAAATTGTACATTTGCAATAAGCGCTTTTGAAGCTGTTGAGAAAAATAGTAACCATAACATTAATAAATATGCTATATACTACTATTTTTGAAAAGTCAAATAACTTTGTAGTTATAACAAAACAAAATTGATCATTTAGTGTAGATGATTTTTCTCCTGAAATGGTAAATCCCCAGTGGTAAAAAAAAAAAAAATCATCACAAGGTGCAACGTAAATTTTTTTTATACTTCTTGTTCAGATTACTTTGTCCCTTCCCTACCCCCTAAAATATCATAAGTGGCTTGAAGCCCTATGACGAAAAATAGCAAATTTTACAAAACAAAAGATCCACTTCAAATTGAAATTTCTGTTTGGCAACATGAAAAGCATTTAAACGATCATTAAGTTTAAACCTTTTATTAATTTTTCTGACTTTCCTCTGCCCCAAAAACTTTAAAAAAACTCTTTAATTTTAAAAAACAAGTAAGGACCTGAGGAATTTTGTTTAATGCTATCTTTTATTCCACGCGCTAATTTTTATTTTGCATTATAACTTAAATTTTGCGCATGAAGAGTCACCTTTAATATTACAAACTCAGTATTTAACATGGAGTAATATGTGCTTGCACAAAAAAATGTATAAAAATACGAAGAATGATATCTATTGGCATTAAAAAAAGGGACACAATTATAAGGTACAAATCATAATTTTTTGTTGCCCAAAATCAGTGAATTTGTTATACAATACGGTTAAGCAACGCAAACCATTTCCACATTTCTAGAATTGGTGCGAACTCTTCTAGATATGTGATCTTACTTTCGACTCATGTCTCGCAATTATCACTTGTAATGGAAACGTATTCATTATCACTGTATAAATATTGCGTCTTACGCAAAAAATTCTATTTTTGCTATAGAAGTATTCACTGTAAGCAATCGTCTATAAAAATTCTCATTATTTAAAAAGTAATTAGAATTTTGTTTAAATTTGTTGCAAGAATTAAGTATAAATATTTTTAGCTTTTTTTAATAACGGATTTCTTGTAACGTTGAATTATCTTTATGTTCAGGCCATTGGTTATTTTCTTTTCATCAATTTGATTCTGGTTTTGGAATGATTACTGAGGGTGCGGGCGTAATTAAGTAGTAAAAGTTCGATGACAAAGTCAGCACAAAAATATTTCTAAAACAAATTATGGTTCTATCATCAAATGAATTTGACATAGTAGAAACCATAATTTTCACAAATTAGATTTAATTATTTAGAATTACTGAGTGCTTGTATCAGATTTCTTTTAATAAATGTTAGTTAGTGATAAAAAATGACATCCTATACAAAAATGCAGTGAACCAATTTACAAGCTATTTATAAATAAATGTTTAAAATTTTAACAAAAAAATAAATACGTAAATACTCAGCAGCCTATTTTTTCTTCCACATAACCATTGACGATTTTTAGTTTAATGAAGTTTTTACCATCCAACGTTTTTTAATAAAATAAGTTTAAGAATTAATCTAATAAGGCTCAGTAATAAAACACCAAATTTTTGCTCAATTTGATTTCACCTCAAACATTAAATTTAGCAAGAAGGAAAGTTTTCAAATAAACGATAAAGAAGAAAAAAAGTCAAAATTTTGTATCTAGGAAAAGGTGAAAGAAACAAAAAACAAGGATGGACAATGATTCCAAAAATATTTGAGCCCAAGAAAAGGCGGAGATAGGAACAAATCGACCAGCTGGCACCAAAATTATAAAGACAGGTTGCTCTGAAAAATGCTGTTTAAAGTACAATGACAAAATTACACAACCTGAATAAGAAACGGCATTTGATAATCATTATGAATCAAGAGACAAAAACAAACAGTGGCCGTGTCTAAATAATTGGATTTCCTTAAAAAAACAGAACAAACTCAATCAAGAGGCTATAGAAATCACAGCAATATTCAAAAAACCATGGAAACTAAAAACTTTTTTTTACTTCACTTTACCATCATTGACGGGACAAGTATCTGTGTGTCAAAAAATGATTATAAACACAGTCAGTGTATAAAACATTATCTTTTGTTAAATTTATATGAATTTAACAATCAAATATAATAGTTTTTTTAAAAATATTTTTCTTACACCAAAGCCTACTAATTTTTATTTTACAACTTAAAAATTTTTCTAATAACGATAATTAAATATCAACAAATTAAGAATTTTTTTTAACATGTTATCATGTTAAAAACTAATAACTTTGAACAATTAAAAACGAGTATAGCTTGAAATGTTCCAATTAATTCTTATAAAAATGTATTCATTAAAAAATTGTATTAGCCTTTTGATCAATCACAATTCTAGACACAGCATTGCTGTAGTATTTTATAACAACCTGAGTTAATTTTATGATACGTAACGGTGGCATTTTCCGAGAACCACGTGTGGAGCGATTTTTTCTGACACGAATCCCATGGGAATTGATTTTTTAGGGCAAATAGCTTTTAAATGGAAACCGATTCGAAATACGTTTCAAACTTCCCCTAAATGGGAACGGAAGGCTATAGCGCGCCCGCATGAACTCGCGACGTTGTCATATTGTCATTGGAGCTTAGTCGGTAAGCAGTGAGAACTATATCCATGTACGCACGCAAGAGAGTCAGCTACTGCTGGTAACTTGAAGGTTGGATGTAAAAAGGTAAAATTTGTCTGTTCCTTATGTCGTCAGTTGTTTGTCCACGCGCTTACAATCTTTCTCACTCTCATGTTGGACCAAAATATGTTTTAAATTTTATACTTATAAGTAATGTTACATCAAATTAAAGTAAAAGACCATATCAGTAGGGATTTTTCCGCTCTACGCGATAGTACTTTTGCAAAAATAGTCGACCTATCGGTCAAAAATATTGTTGTTAGGTAGGGCTTGCTTGCGTTCCCGGGTATGTCAGGATGAATGAAACAAATTCTTAACTCAGAATAATCTCATTTTAAGTGTCAAATACATGCGTTTACAGTACCCAAAAAAAAATTTAATTTAGAGCTCGTGCTGTATTCCACAACAGCTGCCAGTAGTTAATAAGTTACGTAGGTCGTGGTATACCGCATGATCGGGCGGCGCTAGTGTCAACATGTACTAACTGTAACTATTGATAGGTTCAGCATGTAAACAAACTCCGAAATATCGATTTAGTATTAGAGTATAAACGTAAATAGAAGTTTTTTGACATGTGGAACACACCGACAGTTAGAGCACGTTGACAGTGGCGCTGCCTGACTGTTAACACAAACTACGTAACTTAACTGCTGGCAGCATTTGCAAAAAAAAGATTATGATACATGATGCACTTGTGTTATACTCTCCGTGCAACACTTATAAAAAACGGGAAAAATTTTTTATGCTAATTTAGTAAAGCACATACATTTATAATAGGACCACTTTATTTTCAAAAAAAAGCAGAAAAAAACAACTGCTCTCTGAAATCTTGATCACAAAACTAAAAAGAACTAACTTAGTTATTACACATCCGTTAATGCCTTAAAAAATTAATAAGGCGTTATGACACGTAGGAGGCTATATTATTCTTGTGAGTAAGTTTTTACCCATACAGTTAATGATGCATTGAGAATAATGCAGAGAGCTTAAGCACCACCTTTTCTTTAAATACAGATAAGGCATTAGGCAGTCATTTGGCACGTACTTGGCGAGTACTTTCCGAGTACTTCCCAGGTACTTCCCGGGTATTTGGTGGGGACTTCCCAGGCACTTCGTGGGGACTTCCCGAGCACTTGGCAGGAACATCCGGGCATCTTGGTGGGTACTTAACTGGGACTTCCCGAGCACCTGGTACGGTCTTTTCGGAAACTTGGTGGGCACATAGTAGGTACTTAGCGGGTGATTCCCAGGCCCTTAGAACGCACTTTACGAGTACTTCCTGGGCACTTCCCAGGTACTTGGCAAGTACTTCCCGGGTGATTGGCAAGTCCTTCCCGGTCATTCGGCAGGTACTTTCTGGGCACTTGGCAGGTACTTTGTGGGTAGTTCCCGGATACTTGGCGGGTATTTCCCGGTTACTTGGCGGGTACTTCTTGGGACTCAGTGAATAGTCAGCAGAGACTTTCCGGGCACTTTGCAGGTACTTTCCAGGCACTCGGCAGGCACTTGGCGGGGACTTCCCAGGCACTTTGGGGGTACTTTCTGGGCACTTGGTTGGGACTTCCCTGGCACTTGGTCTGGACTTCTCTGGCACTTGGCGGAAACTTGGCAGGCACTTGGCAAGTACTTCCCGGTCACTTAATAGGTAATTTCCAGGCACTTTGCAAGAAATTCCCGGGCACTTAGCGGGTACTTTCCGGGTAGTTAATAAGTACTTCCTGGATACTTGGCGGGTAATTCCCGGTTACTTGGCGGTTACTCCTTGGGACTCAGTGGATACTTGGCAGAGACTTTCCGGGCACTTTGCAGGTACTTCCTAGGCACTCGGCGGAGACTTCTCGGGCACTTGGTGGGTACTTTCTGGTCACTTTGTGGGTACTTTCCGGGCACTTGGTGGAGACTTTCCGAGCAATTGGCGGGTCCTTACCGGACACTCGGCGAGCACTTAGCAGGATCTTCGTATGCTCTTCGTCAATACTTCACGGGCACTAGGCAGAGACTTCCCAGGCACTTAGCGGGTACTTTCCGAGTACTTGGCAGGCACTTGCCCGAACCTAAGTGGGTACTTACCGTGCGCTCGCTGGGCATTTGGCGGGGACTTCCCGGGCGCTTCGTGGTTACCTCCCAAGCACTTGGTGGGTACTTTTCGGGCACTTGGCAGGTACTTGGCAGGCACTTGATGGGTACTTCTCCGTCACTTGATAGGTACTTTTCGGGCACTTAGCAGGCACTTCCCATGTGCTTGGAGTGTACTACCCAGATACTCGGTGGGCACTTGACAGTGACTTCCCGGGTACTTCGTGGGTACTTTCCGGGCATCAGTGGGTACTTGGCATGTACTTTCCAGGTGCTTGGCGGGGACTTTCCGGGCCCTTAGTAGGCACTTTTTGGCAACTTGGTGGGTACTTTCCAGGCACTTGGCGGGTACGTCCCGGGAGCTTGGCGGGTACTTCTCAGGCATTCGGTAGGTACTTTATGGGCACTTGGTATGTAATTTGTAAGTTCTTCCTGGGCACTTCTCAGGTACTTTCTAGATACTTGGTGGAGACTTTCCTGGCACTTCGTGGGTACTTCACGGGCAGTTGGCAGATACTTTATGGTTACTTAGCAGGTACTTTCTAGGTCATTAGCAAGTACTTCTCAAACAATTGGCAGATACTTGGCAGGCACTTGGTGGGCACTTTCCAGTCACTTCGTTGCTACTTCCCGGGCACTTGGCAAGTAATTCATGGTCACTTGGTACGTACTTCCCGGGTACTTGGTGGATACTTACCGGTCACTTGGTGGGTACTTTCCAAGCTGTTAGTAGGCACTTTCTGGCCACTTTGTTGGTACTTTCCGGTCCGGGCAATTGGTGAGTACTTACCAGACACTTGGTGAGCACTTGGTGAGGTCCTCCCAGGCACTTTGTAGGTACATCCAGGTTACTTGGTCGGTACTTTCCGGGTTTTTCCTTGGTACTTGGTGGGGTCGTCCTAGGCACTTAGTGGGGACTTTTCGGGCACTTGATGGGTACTTCCCAGGCACTTGGCGGGGACTTACCGGACACTTTGCTGGTACTACCTGGGTACTTGTCGGGGACTTCCTGGGCATTCGGTGGGTACTGCTTGGGTACTTGGCGGGTACTTGATGGGTACTTTCTGGGCACTTGGTGGGTACTTTCCGGGTTATTGGCGGGTTTTTTCTAGGCACTTCGCGTGTACTTGGTTGGTGCTTCACGGGCACTCAATTTTTTTATTTAGTTTTTTTCAATTGCTTTCTTATTTCGATTAAATTTATTTTCTGTATGTTGTAAATTTTTTATATATTCTCACTGTGTCAGTTTATATTGTTGGTTGAGTTTTAACTGATTAGAGATGTACATTAACCAAACATTTTATTACCATGACTATTTTCAATTATTATTTAATGCACTGTTACGTCTATGATTTTTTTGAATAGACGTTTTGTAATCTTTAATGAAATAATTAGATAGTATTATTAACAAGATTAGTATTTAGAGCATTTTTAAACGTGTTATTTTAAAGTATGTAAATTTGGATGATAAATTAATGATTTTTATGAGCAATATCAACAGTCATAACTTTAATTATTAAAATTTATGAAAGTACTCGTTCTTAAACGTGTACAGATGGCATATCCGGAAACGCAAGCAAGACATACCTAACAACAATATTTTTGACCGATAGGTTGACTATTTTTGCAAAAGTACTATCGTGTAAAGTGGAAAAATCTCTACTGACATGGTCTTTTACTTTAATTTGAGGTAACGTTACCTATAAATATGAAAATTTAAAGATGTTTTTGTCCAACATGAGAGTAAGAAAGATAGTAAGCGCGTGGACAAACAACTGACGACACAAGGAGCATACAATTTTAACCTTTTTACATCGTACCTTCCAGTTACCAGCAGTAGCTGACGCTCTTGCGTGCGCACATGGATATAGTTCTCACTGCTTACCGACTGAGCTCCAATGACAATGTGCCAATGTTGGGAGTTCATGCGGGCGTGCTATAGCCCTTTAACCCCATTTAGGGGTAGTTTGGAACGTATTTTTAATCGGCTCTCATTTAAAAGCCATTCGCCCTACAAAATTAATTCCAACGGGGTTTGCGTCAGAAAAAAGTGCTCTACTCGCGAATCTCAGGAAATGCCACTGTAACATATCATGCTGTATAAGTATTCTTATTGAATTTGCAATGGGTATTAACAAATAGCAGCTTGATCAATTTCTCAGAGTACCAGTTAAAAAACTTTTTTTCTTATTTTGTGGGAAAATAGCGAAACAATTTATAGTTTAAAAATAATTACTATTTTAAATTTAGATATAGAGCAGGACTGTATGACAATTATTGAAATTTCTGAAAATAAGGTATTTGGTAAGGGTAGAACCGTAGGGTATGTACTGAACTCTCTCAGTGATACGAAAAAGTATTATTCATTGGAATTTAAAGGATGTCAGTTGTTATTACCGTAAAGTAAGATTATTAGTAATATAAATAAAAAAATGTAAGATGATGTATAATTATATAAAGAAATTTTTATAGAATTCCAAGATCTTAGCAAAATTTAATGGCGCACATTTGTAGAAAGATGTTCAAATCAGAAGTTACACTGTATAATATGGCTAAACAGTTTAATTAATTATTTTCGTTCGATCTTACATACATCTTTGTGTTGCATAAGGCCCGTTAAAACGTAAAAACTTTCTTTATTTTCTCGTATTTAAAAAGATTTAAGATGATGTTTCCAAAATATTTGTGTAAAATTCCACTACGTCACAATTTTTTATTACTGCATCTGAAATTTTACGTAAAACTGTTGTAAGCAAATTTATTAAATTGAAAATAACATTTTTCCATTCAAGCCATTTTTATTCAAGTGGTGAAAACCACTATGGCTAAGTAAAAGAACACAGATACTACGCAAGTCATAAAGGAAGATCTTAGTAGACGGCACACTAACCGACTATTTCAGTATCCTTAAAAAATGCTGATAGAAGTTCGTAACCAAATAAGCAGGATCCCAGTCATCGAGTTACATTATTGTTACGATAGCGCACAAAAAATATCTTGAAGGAGTTCTCTCGGGAGTAAAAATGTTTAAAATGTACGTAGCTGAAAAAAACATTAAAAAATAATACTGAACTGTAGTACTACGATGTAATGCTAGAAGGAGATCTCAATATTGAAGACAACACGGACGAACACGATGGAGATAATAAGGAGAAAGATGAGGGAGAAGCAGAAAAACTATGTACAGAATAGTGGAAACAAGGAACAGATATTGATTTAACTACGGTTACAGAGGGCATGAACAGGAAGATACTTCAGACAATACTGAATACAATTATGGATCCTCCAAGCTGAAAAAAGATAGGTAAGTAACACTGTTGTGACTTTGAAAAAAGTTTTTTATTTAAGTATAAAAATAAATGTTCTTATCAAAAATTAAATATTTTATACATAAAACATTGAAGTACAAAAGTAGTTTGTTGAAAAAAAAATTTTATGTATGTACGTACATTTATTTTGTTAGAGCTAAGATAATAGTAACTTTAAAATAAGAAGTAGATAATGATTGATATTAGATGTTAGAACTTGAATAAAACTTAGTACGTACATACAAGTCTTATTGATTTAAAATCCTTTTATAAGAGACAAAATGAAAAGAAGTAAAAACAATTTTTTTTCATGTTATTAGTTCAAATTTTTTTCAGTGATATGATATGTTTCAAAAAATTTGTCCAAGGTGAAATGCTGTGATCCTAATTCTAAGATTTAATTTTAGTAAATTTCTTACTAATTGCGAATTGAATTTTTTTTTCAATGTATGGTAGTGAACAAGAAATTAAAATAAAAAACTTATGAAATTATCATTTAAACAGAGTCTTCCCTCAGCAATAAGATTTCTTGAAAATTTTCTTCCTCTGCATAGTTGCTAAATGATTAAACTCGTGACTATGGTTTATTATATATAACAAAAAGTATAGAGAGAAAGAGAGAGAGAGAGAAAGAGATAATATATTATTGAAACGGTGGCTGTTAAGTAAAGTATGATTAATATATTTGTCCCGAAAGGAGCCCGTAACACATTATCATGCAGCTTAACCTGCAGATTTTTCTGCAGAATACCCTCCATATATCTTGCAGACTTTCCTGCATGTTAATTGCAATTGAATCCTGCAGACTAAGCTTTAGCCAATACTGCACACTCCCCTGCAGACTTTGCTGTCTTAAATTTTCAAGAAAAAAAGTTGTGTACAGATTTAACTTATTAAAGATGTATTAGTTATTGCGGGTGTTTTTATCTGCATGATAACATAAAAACTGAGGGTTAAAGTATTTTCAAACAATTTTTAAAAAACTGTAAATAAATTAAAGCTTTAGAAAATGGAAAAAATCTATATGATAACACTATTATGTGGCTGATATACCTACAATAAATAATTATTGGACACATCTTGTTTTCTTGAAAATTTGAGACAGCCCAGTCAGTGGAAAATATGCAGAAATGTCAGTTGGCAGGATTTGGTTGCAATAAATGTGCAGAAAAGTCTCTAGGAATTTCGCGAAAAAATGTGCACATAAGTATGTGGGGTAGGCTGCAGGATAATGTGATACGGGGATACTACGCCAGTTAATAATTTGTTATTTCGTTTAATCTTACACTGACAAGTATTATTTAACACCTCATTGAATTGATAAGCTGAATGTATGAAAAGTAATTTAAAAATATCTTGCATTTTTCCTTAATTCGTGCCGTGGCACTTAGGACACAGTAGTTTGTTTCGTACGAGTGCTGGAAGACTTGTATAAAGAACCGAGAAGTTTTTAGTTTGAGCCTAAGTTAAGGTACCTAATTCTGCGTAAGCAAATTCTACTTTGCGCTCTTCTGTATCTTTTTATAATGTGAAATAAATGAATTACTTTTATGTGTTTATTATGAAGAGTAATTAATTCTTATTACCGAACTGAAACTAATTTTAGAATTGGATAAACAATGTCATCCCTGGAATTTCAAACCCAATTAAATAAATATTCAAGATAATTAAAATGTATTCATTATTGTATACATACGTACCCCAGAAATACTCAAATGAGTTTATTTAACTGTGACTTGCATGTCTTCTTACATAAATATTGTTAATTTTTTAAAAATTTACGTTTTCTCGCTTAAAGTGTTACATTTTTTTTGGAAACAGCAGATATTAAATACAACTCATGTTTCCCCATTTTACTATCTTTTTTCTGTTTTCCATAGTGATACTTATAAGTTTTAATAAGATCTGATATTGTTTTAGTTTTTATCTCCAGTACGTTAAAAATACTGTTAATAAATAAATCAAATTTCCTGTATAATATGCAACAGTTTCAGTGCATACTATAATATGTTAGAAGAGGATAGACTGACGTACTAATCAGCCCATAATAATCATCTAAATATAAAAAGCAGGGCACGACGTATGATGATAGCTGGAAAGTATCACGTTTAGTGACGTCTACCTACAGTTGGTAATGAATACCGTATAGCATCTCTTACTTAGCAGCCGTACCAATGGACTAATATCAACGCGCAACCAATCGGTGGCCTGCTCAACAGCAATTACCGCTCCCTAGATGCATCCCCAACAAGTTCAACATCTGGCCTAAGCCTGCAGCTGCACCTTTTTTCCGAGTATGTTAATAAAATTTACCTCCACTCCTTGACTTACTATAGGTCCCACCCCTGATTATTGATCTGATTTGGGGTTTGAATAAAACTGTCCCCTGTGGGTTCGTCCTCTTTTCTAGAAAAGCAGCTAATCAATGAGCAAGTAGCTGATATTAATTTATCGAGCCATATTTATAAACATTTATCTACTGTTTCGACTACCTTTATAATTTTTGTAGTATTTGTGATTAAATAAAATCAAGTCTCACTAATTACTCGATTAAGCTTTTCTTCTCGTGATATAAATTATTTTACGAAATACCCAAGCTACTTCAACAGCCATCTCTGAAAAGCTGTTGATGTAAACTCGTAAATTATTAATAAAGGTACTGGTAAATTAGTTTCAATGTTTTAGATTAAAATTGAAACTGCATGCTGCACGCCACATTTGCATATTCACGCGCTTAAGTTATGTTAAACAGCCATGACGTAACAATTAGGGGTTCGTTCTGAAAAACCACTACATTTTACATGTAAACAATGGACAACCGCAACACTGTCACACTCAAAAGTATACTGACTTACATCAGCAGAACTTAACCGCAAAAAAACTACCAACTTTGTTAGATTCTTTGACTTACTTCCAAATGAGATGAAAAAATTTACCTGACACTAAAAATCTCGTTAACCCTCTTAAAATCAAGAAAATAGCTGAATTTCTATCAGAAGTAAATAACATAGGAGAAGTTACGAGTATTTGTCAAGATAATTTAATGCTTGACATCTTGAAAAATTTTATAATTCAAACTATAATCCTTTTGCAATGATAACTGCCATTTAGCAAAATCAGGCCATTGCTCATTTTGACAAAGAAATAAGTAAATTTTTAACAAATAACATGGAAATAACCGAAGATATTTTACAATTAGACCTTAACACCCAACTTAACCTATTTAAGAGAGCATCATAGTTCATCAACGATAATAAATCAAATCATAAATCTTGATTTCTACAAGACAATAATTCAATAAAATCAACTGAAAACAAAATCACAAACACTGGTACAATACCCAAAATTATCAAAACTCTTAAAACTTATAACTCCAACAATTTCACATACAATAATGACTCCAGTTGTTATAAAAAACTGATCGCTAGTACCCCTTTCCAAAATATAAACAGCTTGTACAACATACATAATTTAACTTTGGCACCTATTCGCGAATTTTCTATAAAAGACGATATCAAAATGATACCTATATACAACGAATTGTTCACTCCACTCTTAACCCTTTTAAACGGCTGCAAAGAAATATGCCACGTCATTCCTCACATAAACAAACCTAATTCAGTAAAATAAAACAAAATGCGACTTTCAGGAGAATTATTTCTCTCTACCAAAAACAAGATTTTTGACACTTTTTTGCGATGGTCAAATATATCAGAAATTTTATACACAACTAGAACAAGACAAACTTAAATCATAGGATAACACAAAGTATTTAAAGCACAAATGGGCCACTTGAGCAATTTCGAAGTTGATATAATTCAAGCTATAGTAATCGAAAGAGACTTTACGTACTATGAACTTAAACATTCACAGGACATCGTAAAACTCACAACTAATAGAACTAATAGACAAAGTCAAGATGCGACAGTAAACTTTATCCAAACTCCAGAAAAATGCCAAATTTGTGAAAGACGGAGATACATAGCAGGCAATTGCTGGTATCACTATACTACTATTAAAGCCGACTTACACAAAGCCACGCCCACGTACAACGCTACACCATCCATAACTGAAAGCTTACTTAGCCACTTCCCTACACTATTATTCACATAGTCAGCAAAAAAGGCTTGTCTTGGAGTCAACCATTACATTATAATCTTGCCCCTATATATCAACCTAACAATGAATCATCTAACCAATACATCCAGCAACAAACTTTAAACTCCATTAATCAAAACAATCAAAAAGCATGCCACTATTGCAAAACTTAAGTCACTGGAAAAATGCGTGTTAAACAAGGTCTAGAACAAAAAAATTGAGCAAGAAGCATTGGGAAACAACTCAGGTTTTTTCCAGAGTGAAAGCTTCGAAGAAACCAGCAATGGTGCACTAACCTTCCTTATAAATAAAAGCTTCCATGAATGCTTCTTTGAATTTCACATTATTACTGATGATTTTCTCTATAGAAACATACGGCCTACTAGAAAACGAGATATTTTGTACTTGTCAAATACTAATTATTGACTATAAAAAATGACTGAAAAATACTTAATAACGTTATATCCATTAAAACCACAATAAATATTACAACGCAATTCCAAAAATTTCGTCCCATGCACCAGTATTCTATACAACGTTACGCGTTATTCTTACGCGTTAAAGATACAGAGCCCACTACTCAGAACCTCCAAAAACTGCACAATCCAAACTTAGAAGTTATCAAGAACCAAGAAAGTACGAATTATCCAAAATCTTCCAAATCCGAAATTATGAAATAAAAAATAAGATTTCAAAAGTCAAAGTCCAAGATCATGAAACAGAATCTTGTATTGCAAACGCCGAAATTCAAAATCCAGAAACAAAAAATTATTTTACAAACGCCAAAATCCCAAATAAAGATACAAAAACTTGTGTAACAGACTCCACAATCTGAAATTCAAAAAATTAGAACACAAACAATGACATAGAAACCTCAAACTCAACAATAATCAAGTTTCCACATTCAAAAATCAAAAAAAAAAATTTTAACCCTAAAAAAATAATGCAATACTGCTGATAATTTTCCAAAACATCCAAGTTAAAAATCGTAACTAAAATATTTACGTGCAACATTATGGTATAAATGAAATCAGTACAGAAAAAAAGCTTTTTGACAGTCTCGAAAGCCTAAAAAAATCACTTACATAAAAAAATAAAGATTACAACTACACTTAATATTCAAACCTATCTTGAAAATATTTTAACATTTAGTACCAAGAAGGACTTAAAATCGTACACAATTAAATAGAAATGTATTTAAATAAACAAAATTTTAAAAAAAATGATACAATCCAAGAATGCGCTAACAAATCTGTCAAGCATCTTAAACTACAAATAAAAAAAATATACAATAAACATTAAAGATAACACAACCTTAAATGTATAAGCTCACTGAAATGGAACATTCTGTCAACTAAGGATTCTTAATTTATAACGACTTTATTAAGTTTAGCATATGAAACTAAGAACCATAAAAAAATTAGTAGTAGACTATACCGACAGATTTTACCTTGAAGACGTAAGCTTACCTGCTATGGACCTCATGGAAATAAGCATCCCAACAATAACCAGTACCCCATAAAAATGAGGCTTTTCTGGCAATCTCCCATCGAATGAAAAGAAATAAGCTGGCGAGTCAAAGAACTACCTGTGAAGAAAGTTATTGAGCCCTTTATAAGCGCTTATGCAGTGCCTGCTTTCTGCATGCCAAAAGAGCTAGGGCCAAGTGAAAAAAAAAAGTCCAGAGTAGTTATAAACTTTAGAACACTCAATGACATAATACCTGACTACAACCACCGTGTTCCTGACATAGCAGATATTCTAAGCAATTTTGACGCATCTAAATATTCAACAGTCTTTGACTTAAAAGCTAGTTGCTCCCCAATGATAATAAGAAAAAAAGAAAAACAGAAAACTGCCTTCATTTGTATTCTAGGGCTTTTTATTTAGAAAAATGCCCTTCTAAATTAAAAACAAGTGCACCAATATTTTTAGCACTCAAAGCTACCTATATTTAAAACTATAAAGAAGAAATTCCCTTTTTTGACGATGTATGCATTTACTACCAAGAATTTCATCAGCACTGTAAAATTGACATTAAATTTTTAGAGCAACTAATGGAAGCAAGTTCAGTCTTACAGCCAGAAAATTGCAAACTCTTATAACAATAAATAAAGTATCTTGATTATATAAATAGAAGAGAAATACTGAAACCCAACCCAAAAAAGATAGTGGCAGTGAAATTATTTTCCCGACCAAAATATCAAAAAAACTTCCACCAATTTTTAACATTAGTCAGCTACTACCGTAGATTCATAGAAAACTTTGCAAAAATAACAGAACCCTAAAATGCACTGCTAAAAAGCGATCAGGAGTTCTCGTAGAACCAACAAACTCAAATAGCATTTGAAATCTTAAGAGATAAAATGTACTTACCTCTAATTTTAATAACTTTGACTTCCAAAAAACGTTTATACTCATAACAGATGCATCAGACGACGCTACAGGAGGATTGCTCTTACAAGGAGAAATTGGAAGAGACAGGCCCCTCGCTTTCATATCCTGCTCCTTCACCAAAAGTGAAAACAACTACTGTACGTTCTCCAAGGAAGCTCTAGCTTTATTATATTGCATAGAGCAATTTAGAGTATACTCGTACAGGAGAAATTTACATTAATGATCAATCATCAGCCTCTTATATGGCTCAATTCAATGCAAGAATCGTGCTCTCGAGGTACATGTTGGCGACTGAAGCTCTTTGATTTCCAATTTGATATAATATATAAACTTGACGTCCAGAACGTTAACACATACGCGTTATCTAGAAATACAATCAACTTTTACATACGTTCACTTACCTGCTCATACTTACAGCTACAACAGCTGCCAATTACAACATCAGAACAAATCTTAGCTTTCAAAAAATGAAAAGTCAACAACAATAAGAATAAGGACCATGCACCCAGCTTATCTATTTTTCAGAGCACCGAGCAAGAACAGGCAGTCTCCTTCATAGAAAAAGAGCAAATCTAAGGAAACTTGCTAATAACCAATCAAGAAACAAATAAAAGTCAACAGCGAGGCCATCATTATAAAGAAGAAAATTTTTTCCCCTCCCTACCCTTATGCAGAGCACTCCTTCTAGGAAAGCACAAAAATGAATAATACACAGAATCTCCCACCCACATGAATCATGCAAAAAAATAGTGTTATTTTTTCTAGTGAAAAGATCTATATGAGAAAGGACAATTACGTTTACTTCACTGAAAACCTTAGTTAACCATTAGATGACGGAGCACAAGATATTCGTACAATAAGCAAATTATACTGCTTGAAAAAATTGTTCATTGGCATACCTGAATTAATAAAACACAACACCAATTTTAACATAGTTTCACCCATAAGAGGTCAAAACAGAGGAAGCATGAAAAACAACAACAGCACTAAATAAGTCTCTTGTTAACTTGAACGAAATAGTAATAGAAAAAAAATATATAAACAGTCAGCATTGCTAGAACTGCCAAATTAAAAAACAATAAGTTCGAAAAGGTATTACAGATATCACAAAAACACAAAAAAGATGGCTTGAAAAAAATTAGTAACGGCTAAAAACAGAGCAAAAAAAGATACACGACAAAAAATCAAATTGTTAACTAATTTAAATACGAGACAGTGTGTGGCTTCAACAGGGCTCCGAAAGTTATTAATTTAACTACTTATGTTCAGGACCATACTTAGTGCTTGACACATGGAAAAACGGAGACGTAAAAATCAAGATTTGTGAAACACCAAGCAAAATAGTATAGAGCAACTGCTTACGCCACTTATGAATTTTTTTTAACCCCGGAATAAACAAACAAAGAAATAAACTATAGTAATAATAAAAAAACAAATAACAAAAACGAAGACCCACATCTACATAAACACGCATGCACCAGCTGCAGACAATTATAACCTTTTTGCTTGCTTAACGCATGTGTATATTATTGGATATGATTATGGACAATCCTTCGCTAATTTAACAATATTCTTTCTAGTAAATAAAGGAGAATGTAATATTTCTGAACCAGTCATAAGCTTAGCTATAGTACACCTGTCACTTATTTAATTAAATGACCACTTATCTGCATGTGTTATACACAGAAAATTAAGCTCAAAAGAACAGTTTAACATTGCGACATGTAGTCACACGATTCAGAAATAAAAAATGGGGAAATGGAATACTTCTGAGAAATAACGCGAGATGAATGCAATAGAATGCATTTACACCGAAGCATAACACTTTATGACATCATAATAAAGAACATCCCCATAAACAATATAGAAACCTTTTTTGTAAAGTTAGCTCACTCCATAGGCTCGGGGAGCACCTGTCCAAATTCAGGATCATATTTGGACGTATACGGTGAACATGAAACTGTTCTAGCATAGGGCTACGCCACTCGTACTTCATAATAGCGTTCCAACGCCATAGATTAGGAAATACAAGAATAAGATTTGAATCTGGAACATCCTGCATTGTCACAAGCGATCACTGTATTAACAGCGTTTACAGATACGCATTTAAGAATGTAATCGTAATGGAATTACGTTACCGTAACCCTTACACAAATCTCTTTACAGCATACGTAAGCAGGGCATCCAAAATATATTTTTACTTACTGACCCCGGTAAATAGAGTTTTTCAGCAAAAAAACATTGATATTCTCAACATAGATATGTTCAGATACGTTAATGTGAAATTTATCTTTATGCAAAACACTAAGAAAACAAATAAAAAAAAGATACAAAGACATACTTTTAAAACAATACCAATAAGAAAAAAAGTATTTGGCAACGTACTTAAAATTGCCACCACTCACCACATAAGTTTGCCTATCAATTCATGGCTGGCCCACGTTATATCAGCTTTTTAGTACGGAACCTAGGGGGGTTTTTATAGTTGATTGACTTTCACCAGAATAAGTTAGTATTTTTGATGTACTTTTGCCCACAGAATCCGAATCTGAAACTTGTTTTTTCGTAAAATTGCTCAAAATTTCGTAAAATTTTTGACATATTGAGTAGTTCTTTAATTATCACGGTATACATTTAAAATTTTTACTTACGTATTTGGCCATGAAATTCAATATATTAAATTTCAAAAAATAGCCTGAGACATTTTCGTCTGGCTATCCTCTCGAGCCTGTAAGTGCGTGAAGCAGCTACTGCGAAAGCACCAAACGCATGCCTTAAAAGTATTATATCTCCAAGGAAAATAAAGTTAAATACATCTGCAAAGTTCCAAAATGTTTATTTTTGATTGTACTACAACTGTAGAAAACAATTATAGTAATATTTTTATGTATCAATTGTTAAAATCCTTATAAATAAATGACTTAGCTGATTTTCATGAAAAAAATTGTTTTAAAGTGTTGAAAAATTTTTCTCAACGTCATTCAGGGCTACTACTATAATTCATTTTAAAGTTGAGAATTTTAGCTTCAAAATAAGAGCTGTTAAAGCTGCATATCCTAAAGAGAAGCCGAGTTATAAGCGAAAAGGCTTTGAAAACAGCCGTTCTTCAAATTGTTTGCACTAAATTTTCAATGTTTGTAGCTTTCATCAACATTTTTTTAAAGTTCAGACACATTTCTAGCGAGTTAAGTTATCAAAATGCTTAGTTATTATATTAAAACACGCTCTCTACTATTTTTTATCGCGTTTCAAGCATTTCAGATGCTTACAATAATTTTTTGAACAATTTCACGACAAAACGAGTTTTGGATTCGGATTCGGCTATCGAAAATGCATCGAAAATGCTTACTTGTTCTCGTGAAAGTCAATCAGCTACGGAAACCCCCCCCCCCCGCTTAGCTGGAAACATAGCGCAATTTGATAATTGTATACAAGTAGAAGTACACATAAGAGAAACTGACGCATGCTACCAGAAACTACCAATATTCTAAGATAATAACCTTAGTCCTTAGCACCTTGAATTGACGTTCTTAAAGAATATGGCACTAAAACAGGATACGATACAGTAATACCCGTAATGCATGGTTTTGGATAACGATGACAAATGTTACCACAAGTTACAACCCACGATAATACGCAATTAGTAAGGCTGGATACTTTAACATACTCGGAAACACACTTAAAAATACTCCAGTCCCCTTTACTCAGCAAATAGCGGTATTTTTTCATATAAGGACGTAGAGAAATTAAAAACCTTTATTATGTGTCCTTCCAAAAGCTTGGTAGTATTAAATTAAGTAGCAGCAAGTATAACGGAAAAAAAAAACTGGCACATTAATTTTCACTCCTACACGTCTTTGACGAAAATACTTTTCAAAAACTTGCTGAAAACACTTGGAATAAAATTTGGCAAAAATTTAATTCTTTAAGCTTTAAATTTAAATTTATTTTTCAGCAAGTGCCATTTCTATAACAATGACAACAATTTTCAAAACCATTAAATTTACTTTAGATCTTATTATCCATGGATACACTTTACACAGCATTAACAGGTGGTAAATTCATATTCTAAGAGCAATATAAAAATCTCTCATGAATCCATGAATCTACTACTACATCTGGCTTGATCACCAAAAGGTGGCGAAAACTCACCCAACGGAGAGAGTGCCACTGCAACAAACCCACCGAGTTACAAGCAAATTCCAGTGAAGCAACTCACAAAAATATTTTTTGACGTGGAACAAGAAACGAATACATGTTTGCCTAGACACAAAAACGGAATTTTCTTAACATATTAGTTAATATTATTAATAAAACAATTTGGACAAAATAACAAAAAAAAAAAAAAAAAACGACGATAAATGACTCTCACAGAAACGATCGTGTACTACAGATACATATGAAAGCTAACAGAATAGCAAAATGCAACTACGCAGAAAAAACACAAACTTTCAAGAAGCGCAAGAAACTAGTTATATCTTATTTTATAAAAAGGCTCAAATCTCAGTAGGTTGATACATGTTCTTACCTGCCTATTCTGTAACTCTCAAAGAGTGCCGTCAATACGCTAAACGAGTCGATAATAACTTACGAGATCTGTACCTGTGGTAACACCTGAATTTTATGAATTAAATTTTAAGCCAGGAATCGCTTTCAAACAGATAAAAGATATAAGAATGATAAGCAAACATTAGTCCATAGTATTTTACATCAACACTAAGCATCTGAAAGAAGCTCACTATGATCTCACTGGCATATTATTCAATCTTAAAACGACCCTTTTGAAAAGGAACATCCATAATAAAAATTTGTTGTACACAATAGTGGAATAAGCAACTAAAATTCAAAACCTAGGCAACCTCAACTCTATACACTACAGATCATCAACATTGTGTAAAGTTAATAACGCAACGACACATTCCGAAACACTTAGAATTTCAAAACATATGCATAGCACTCAATAACAAATTATCGCTTAGTGTAAAAATTCACTTATTATATACACGACGACTAAAAAATTCACAACGCAATCTTACCGAATTAAAAACAAGCACAAATACATCAACTAAGCACAAGCAGATGCATTCGTACTTGAAATCTACCTCATTTTTATTATCTTTAAAAACCTTACAGAAAAATCTACCAAATAAATGCAACAAAATAAGTTTGTGTTTTTTGCAACGCTAATTTAGTACGTCAGTTATTTTATAACCACCATTTCTCGACAAAAAATATCAACTCTAGTTGACACAATAAATACTCAGTCTTTGTATGGATACAGTTAACCATAATTTTATAAAATTGACAGTGAAATCATAATATAACTCTTATTTTCGCTCGCAACATAACATTTTTTAAACTATTCAAGTCCATGTTATGGCCAATATTATAAAAAACAAGTAGCTATAATGGCACCATCGCAGCTTGCGTAATACCCACAGCAGGTTACTTACAACCAACTGATGGCAACCCTTCAATACTATTTTATTAATCAAATAGAACCAAATAGATATTTGTTCATCAACGTTTTTTTGTAACAATCATTACTGCGTGACATAAAACCAAACTCTTGCGAAGTAGAAATATTCCGTCACCCTAAAAATATCGATTCCTACAAATATAATGTATAAGTATTTGACGCTAATCTGTCTTATATTATTATATCATTCAACCCGTCTCATTAGCATTTTCCGACAAAAAATAAACCCAGCTTCACAGTACTGAGTAGAGAAAGTAAATATTAACCACTTTTTATTGAATATAGCCTCATGAAAGCAGATTCCGGATGCACGATAAAAGAAAAAAAAAAATACTTTGAATTTGGAACTAATTGATACGTCAACAGCCATATAATCATTCTGCCCGTCAGTCTTATGATATACGATGAAATATGATATGATACATGATAGACCAAACCAGCATCAGCTGAGCATCTATCGGTAGTATCGACCCTGGATTTTACTGGGATTTTATAGGTCTAACGTTCATTTCAGAAATTAATGTAAGCCCCTCAGCCAAAAAGACCGAGCAAATTTATGATGCTCCAAACATCCCCCCTATAACAGTAGCTTACAGCGAATGATCTATATGTAGTGATGGAAAACGAGTCACAGTTGTAGAAGCAGGTACAAGAAAGAAAGTGCTCTACTTAAACGTTTGCAAAAAGAATTTGATAACTCTATAACGATAAAATCAACACCTTTTGCTATAACGCCCATCAAAGATCCTAAAATTCACAAAAAAATCACATCAAAATGAGAGTGGCCAAAAGCCCATCCAAAACCGCCATAGTTATATAAAATTTTTTAGCTGCAAAGCCAATGGTCCCAAATTTTCCCGAAATCAAGACCATTTTTTGAGCAGCTTTGATTGAAATAAGGAAAGCATAACTTGTTACGCCCATTTCTTCTGTATGGCATCCTAAAAAGATAATCACTAACAGTATTTGAACGCGAGCACAGCAAATTTCTCTCATAAGTTTTTGAGCCTCTCAAACTAAAATCGTTCATCTCAACTACTTTACCACGACAAATAATTCTATTATCATGGCCTTATCCTACCACGGAAAAGCAAGTCCAGCATTAGAAGCTCAAGTATTCATTAACCTCACGCTAATAGCATTTTGATTTTCTCACGAATGTCCGAGTCAGAGAGTAAGTGCAAGTCTATAAAGCCCAGGAAAGCTAACAGGAAGAAAAGCTCAAGAGTACTTAGAAAGGCTGACAAAAAAAAAGCAACAAAAGGAAAAAACCAGGGCCAGGAACTTCTTTGAACACTAAACTACGGCTTATGATGACTGGACCGCGGACAGAAAGAACTTCCGAAAGATAAACTCTACCTTGTGGTTAATGAGATCCTGAGAGAACAGGAGTTCTTTTGGAAGATCATCCAGAACACCAGGCAAAGCCTTTCGTTGGACAAGGCAATGGAACGAAGAATTGACAGTCAATTGGTGCCCCAGAAAGTCAACGTATTATTAGGTAGCCCCGAAATGACGCGGATGAGCTCCTCCATCAGCAGGTAGCAGCTGAGAGCACCCAAGAAGTGACTTATGGTGAACTACTGAAGAAATTTAACTTTGATGAAAGAAACAGCCTCACCAACTGCCCCAACAATGGAAAACGCCGTGAATGGGGCGAACGATTTCCGATCTGGTAATTGTATACCCAGTGTTACAACATGTACGTATTGGACATCATCTACAAGTCAGAGGACGTCCAAACTACATGTCTCTTTAAGTAAACTAACAAAAAGCGCTTAAGGCAGTTGTCCAACAAATATTATTGTTGGAACTGCAATGACTGCCGCAGCTTAGCACTGTGATCATCATTCCACCAGATGTATTTAATTTGTATGTCCAAGATGACTGAATTTTTTTTTTAAAGCAAACATAACAAAATGAAATAATAATGACGACAATGAAAAAACACACAAACACACACACACATACACACTAGGAAATTACAAAAATCATTATACAAAAAAAGTATAAAATAAGCAAACTAAAGAAACATAACACAACAACAAACTCTAAGAGTTCAAAACACCGCTAACCACTAATAAAAAAAAAAAATTAAAAACAACAAAAAACACTATATATACACACTTACATTAAAAAAAACACAAAATAAACACCCAAAACACATCAAAAACTGAACACACAAGAAAAAGCAGACAAAACACAATAAAAGCTGGACACACAAAAAAAACCAACTTAAACGCAAGAAAAAACTAAAAACCAATTACCTGTAACACAAAAAAAATAAAACAAAAAACCAAAAACAAAAAAAAGAATTTCCAAAATAACATGAAGACAACAAAAAAATAGAGAATCTAAAATAACGTACACAAAGAGAAAAACACACAGCATACAATAAACAAAAAAAAAACAACAGAAAACATACTTGCACAAATAACCGATGGGACATTATTGACACTTTCTGACGATAAATATGCAATATGTGCTGCAAGTTGAGCACGCTAAAATTGCACATCACTAAAATCTTTCCTCTTTCTTAAAAATACCTACACCACTCTCAAATCCCACCGTTTGAGAATCAACCTCGAACTTAATCTTTCTGATCCACCAAGTATCGCATGAACGGATCGTAGTACTAATTCCGAGTGCTGGACATTTTTTCGGAAAATACGCCAAAACCATAGCTAAAAAGATACGAAAAGTTGGAACAACTTTTTCAACTGGATGGAGCGATCCATCATCACTTGTCTCATACTAACCTGTACGCAACCAACCTCCCACACATGTAAGCATGACACCAACCATCACACAAAAGCTGAAAGTGGAAAAAATTTTATTTCAAGCAGCTTTCTACATCTATGGCATGAGGCACGTGCGTGCATCAGGCAGCACTTACAACCAACACTCGGATAGCTTTATTGGAGCTATGGCGATAAATGTATTACTAGACAATCCTTAACTAATTTACAAAATCACTATTGAAAACCAAGCAATGCGAGCTTTCAATTTAACCCTTAGAAACTCAAAGAACAGTCTTTAGTAAGAAAATTCATAGAACATCCCATTGAAGATCAAGCAAAAATTCATGAATAAAAACAATCCTCATTTAGAATCATTGTTTTTCCATATCCCAATTTTTTGAAGCGATTCTCGATGAGAAAAAGGCTATGAAGAATATAGAACTTCTCAACAATGCTAATTTTATCTCCTGGACTTAACACCCTGGAAAGATTGCTGTGGTTGAGCAGTTTATATTTTCAAGGTAATCAAGGTGATATCACCAATAAATGCCAGTTCGAGTGTCTCAACCCTATTTATTATCCAACCATTGGTTGAAACAATTAATGAAATGGCAAAAGCAGCAACAATAACGTACACAAAAACAGCAATGCTGATAAAAAACGGTATGAAAGTGGCGTTAAACCTTTTACATAAGTTTAAGAATAGTCGTGAAGAGAATAAGAAAAAAATAGAAAACATCCTTGAACAAGCTAATGATAATCTGACGCGAAAGACGTACAGACTAGAAAAAAAAGAGAATCACATGTTCTATCCAATCAAGATTTGTGGAAAATGCGCTGACACGCAAGTGAAACAGGAGCCCAGAAGCTCCAAAGAAGACCCCTAACTTCCCTTCTAAAAAGGGACAAGAGATTTGGGAAAATCATGAACTTATCTGCAAGATAAAAATTAATAGCAGTGGCAGCGGCAAACGTGATAATGACAGAGAAAAAAGGAGAAAATTCTCGTTAAGGTCACGGAACGGCAGAGCTTTACCAAGGTCCTAAAAAAAATGAGGACTGTTTTTGAGCCAAAAGAAGACGAGATCACAGGTAAAGGAGTCACTACGACTAAAAAGGGTGACTTTCTTTTTAAACTTAAAGGAATAAAGGACAAACAAACCTTAGTTAACAGTATACCTAAGACCATGAAAGAGCAAGGATCCGTTAAAACAGACAAGAAAAGGGTAACGCTCAAAATCAGGTATCTGGATCCTATTACCAAGAAGAATAACATTGAACTTGCATAGAGTAGAGTCCCTGGTTACTCGCCACAGATAAAAAAAGTGGCGTTGCTAGGATAAAATAAAAGAGGGCAGAATGTATCTTTGGTAAGTACTGGAGAGACTGATGCTAGATACATGAAAGAAACGAAAAGTCTGTCAATAGATTTCACAATCTGCCAAGTCAAGAGATGGGTTGAGGTCCTCAGATGCTACCAGTGTCTGGGGTATGGACACATAGCCCGAGACTGTAACAAGAAAGACCAGTCAGAGCTATGCTTTTGACGTGGCAGCTGCAATCACCATTGAGAGATCGCAAGGAGGAGGCCCAATGTTTTGCTTGCTGAACAGAAGGTGCCGAACACAAAACAGGTAGCAACAGCTGCCCAGAATTTAGAAAGGTACAAGAAGAGGCCAAAAGTACATTTTTCAACATACATGTATACGTATGCACATGTATGTGAGGACCAGGACGTGCAACACAATTAGATGTATACAATATACTTACGTATTCTTTGCCTCTTGTGTAGGTATAGGTATTGGTTTTCTCTTCCTTTCTATTTTCTCCATACGTAATAGCTATACTTGAGCTTGAGCAAGCGCATTAGTTTAGTTGTAGCGTTGAAATATACATACTAACGGACGTATAATATATGTATACATAGTCAGGCATAGTAGCAATGTAAGGGAAAGAGAGCAAGCGGCGTACATGCGAGAGAAGCTGAGAAAACGAGATTTAGCAGGGGGGAGTGTGTAAAAGAGAAGATTGAGGAGAGGGTTTGGGTCACAAGGTGGATAGCTACATTTTTTCGTAACGCATTTCCCCTCACGTGGCTGTTCAAGGCCCAATATAAAAAGTTTTACTTCAAAAAGACTTATACAAACTGTAAGGCAATAATAACATCCTAGTCTTTTTATAGAATATCTCTTAACTATTCCTTGCACACGTTGTAGGTGTAAAAATAATATTTAAAGTAAATGTAACCATACTCCAATTATGTAAGAACTAATATATCTGTAATACACAAATTATATACTATACATTACCAAGCTTAAACTCGCCTGACAAGTGAGAGCTTGGGGGGGGGGCGTGTAACGTCTAATCACGTCTACCAATAATCAGTAACTATTACCATATGGTGTATCTCATCTACCAGCTGCACCGACGTATCAATACCGACAAACGATCAACTAGTCACCTACTTACCAGAATTTCCATTGCCTAGTTCCATCCCCACTAAATTCAACATCTTGCCTAGGCCTGCAGCTGCACCTTTCGGGCTCGGCCTTTTTCCTGGAGAAGAGGCCAACCAGTAAGCAAGTAGCTGGTAATAATTGAGCTAGTCATATTTATAAACATTTATCTACTGTTTCGACTACCTTTATTATATTTGGAGTATTTGTAACTCAACAAGATCATTGTTAAATATATGCTATTTATGCAATTGAGCTTTTTTTTGTGATGTCAATTGTTTTATGAAATACGCAAGCTACTTCAACGACCATCGCAGGAGAAGTGTCAATATTGAATCGACCATTATTGGTAAAGGTACTGGTAAACTACTTTTAATATTTTTACTACACTGCAACACTTCTAAACATACATTTGCTAAACTAATAATACATTTTCACTTTATGTGCTACACGCCATATTAAAATACTCCCGTGCTAAAATGACGTAACAATCTACGATGTAACTCAAGGAAAATGCATTGACGGATACTATAATATGCTGCAAAAATTTTGATTTCCAAAAAATTTCGATAACATCAAAGGCAGATACTTCTGTAATAATTTATTTGTCAAAGTTTTCTGTTTGAAATTTTACATTTTTTGAGATGGGTAATGATAAGGGACACTGCATACTGTGTAACGAAACTATTGGTCATTGTGGTTCCAACGAAATAGCTTTATTTGGGTTATCTTTTATACGTCAAAAATGTGAAACTGTTGTCAAGCAATTTTATTTTTATACTGATAATTCCTCAAGGTAAAATAGAAATCGGAACTTTCTTTCCATGTATGTAAAAGCCTCTAATAAACTTGGAATTGAAATAGTTCATCAGTAAAACCACCCTTATTATGCCTTGAAAACTTTTTTCTTCTCGTATTTTTAGACGTTACAGTTTTTACTCATCACAATATACTAAATTTGATTCAACTATTATTAAGAAAAACGTTGAATCGTTAATAAAAATTAAAAAAAAATATATTAAATGATTCTTACGAAGAAAGAATACGTGATTCATAATAATTGTTTAATTTTATTAGTGATAGTAATTTAATTGCATGAACAACAAAATTTACATTTTATATACAAATTTTCATGCCAAAAATAGAAATTATTTTGTTTGAAACCCAATAAGTGATTAAGCTATCTGGAACTGAATGTTGAAAAGCAGACTATATTTTAATGATTTTGTCAAAAATCAGCACTACTATTTTACAGAATGTATACGTACACAGTCGGTATTTGTTTGAGGAAATTGACGAAACCTACAGATGAAAAATAGGTGAATAAACTTTTTTATCGCAAAACTTCCTATTATATACAAGAAAGGCAAAATTTCCATGAAAAAATTTAATTTTCTGACGAGAAATAACCAATGTTATACTCATGGCTTTGAGCCAACGTACTTTTTGTACCACGTAATTTTTTCGTTAAAATGCGAGGCCACACTCACTGAATTTACAGAGAGCATAAATCATGAGTGCTCCTGCTGTCCTGGTCTGGCATAAAGTACACAAATTTTGTCACTTACAGCTTCGTCTCACCCGATAACGAAAATCATCACAAGTCTTGTTAACATTTATCTATTAATCTCTAAAATATAAAGAAAATATTAAATTTATATTAAAGCGATTTTACGCATCCTAAAACCAATTATTTTGTTTAGATAATTTATTTTTAACAGTCATGACACTTAAGAGTTTTTCCGCAAGACGATAAAGTCAGTTTTTCAGACTTGTATCCAACGCGAATCTCAATGACTCATGCAATACGGTAGAAAATTTTCCTCGCGTAACGACTACAAGTATTTTTAAGTGGAGTATAATATATGTTGTTGATTGAATTTTTATCTATCGATTAAAATAAAAGAGTATTTACGTATCCACACTTAGTTTTGCGACGATTAATCTTAAAATATTACCTTTTAACATAGGTTCGCGCGTACATTTTACTATTATTTAAAGCAAAGTTGTTAAAACCGTTGTAGTCACTAACCGCGAAAACTACTGAACTGACTTTGCGGAAATTTTGCACACTGGTTCATTACACTTCCTAGATGGTTTTAGTGTATCTATATATAGTTTTTATCTTAAAAAATTTAATAACAATAGCAATGAGTAGGCTCAAAGTTTTGCAAAAATACGCCAGCTTTTCACTTTAGTTCAGTAGAATCCGCTAGGTGGCGTCGACATAAAATCAAGGCTACCTGCAACAGAATAAATAAGTGTGGTTATAATACGCCGGAGCGTCTGGATGTCTCATGCAGTCGTGCTTCGGCAGTTTAACGAGCTGCATAGACAATGGAGATTATAGTCCTGCAGCTGGATATCCCGGTTACGGACGACACTCTTCTTTAAGCGGAAAGGGACCTACGTTTCCATTCACCCTGAATCTCGACGAGTGCAAACGAAAAAAAAGACATTCCAACCAACGACGTCTCCGACATAATACCAGGAGACATATCTAGCCTGAGCACAATCTGCACCAACTCTTCAGAGTTGGGTGGCAGTCCCACAATCCCGCCTGGTGCAGTCAGAGAATTTTTGGCTACATATGTAAGCAAGGGAAAACAGCTCTGAGGAGCATGGGCAGCAACAACAGCTACCTTCTTAGTCGTCGCGTCTCCAACACGCTCACCCACATGTTCCCGTCTAATGATGAGCGGTTAGTTATCCAGGGAACGATCCGAAGACGAGATATCCTTGAACAGCAGCGTACCTCCCTCCATCACAGTCTCCGTACATAGAGACTCCCAGGGTAAGAATCAAGCAACCCGTAGCCAGCTCTTCATTATCAGAAATAATAATAAATCATAGCCCGGAAGTTTCACCATTGGCGCTTTTTGGGGCCATTATAAGTATTAACGTTCCCTACTTAACCATCAATTTCATCGGTTCTTTTTAGGGGCCATCTAAGTGTAAACTACCTTGCCAACAAATACATTTTTACTACCATTTCCGGAAGCGATTCGTCGACTAAAAGACTACAATAACTAAAGACGGGCACTATTAAACCAAGTCAGCCATTCACTAGCAGACGTCACCTGCGGAGTTGTTCTTCGCAAGGCTGGAAAACCCGGTGACCGGCGACCCTATATTACCCTCTCGACTCTAAGCATTTAACCAGGAATCACTGATCCTCTCCAAGGTCTGCGCTGGGCAAATCTATAACAGCTATGAAGGAAAAAAAACTTGAGCCAACGGGACACCCTCCACTGGACAAGTATCACTAACCAATCTCCCCATCTAAGATCACCAGAACAATTGAATCTGCAAATAAAAAGGTGCTTTAGACACCAACGTCTTTAAAGTTATACTGGGAGACGTTAGGAAAGATCACCAGAACTAGCCCCAAAGCTTGGGACTTTGTAATTTTTCTCCCAATCAGTTTTGATTTTCAATAGCAGGCCAGAGAAGATCACCCTGAGGTATCCAGGCAGTCACAATTGCTGTTAACTGCAGTCAAGAAAGAGTTAACTTAAGAAGCTCACGGGTATTTTTGAGGGCTATCGGACGTCAAACTACCTTGCCACCAAATATATAAGAACTTAACAAAGTTGACAGAAACAGCTTTTAGCGGTCACAAAAATTTTAAGCATGCCAAAAGTCGCAAGAGGGTGAATTGGAAGAAAAACTTCAAATGTATCTAATAAATACAATTTTACTGAGACGTCAAGAAACTGATGCAGAAAATTTATCGAGATTGAAACAGCAGCGTCAATATCAACAAATAAAAAATCTATTACGTGAGAGATCAGCTTTTCATTGTACCCTCACAGCAATCTCTGAAATCTTTAAAGATCCAACTTCAGATTTTTAAATAAGTAGAAAACGTATTTGTGTTTTTGTGGCAATAAAAATGTAGGGTTTAAGGTCCAGGACTTGTTGCTGTGGTAATAAAGTTGTGAGACATGAGAAAAAAAATTTTTTTTAATATAAATTTTTTGNAAATAGTCATTTTCGTAAATTACACGGGAGAAACTGTAAATCAACGGCTTTTTATGGCCACTAATTATTTTATGGCATAAAGAACGTACGGTACTTTTCAGCATAATTATTTTTTTGAATTTTTACACCTTATTATTTGACCAAATAAACTATATGGATTCCGAAAAAATATGTTTTTTCAATGCATATTTTTGGGGGTTTGAAATCTTAACAGCTTTAAAAAATAGCCCTTTTCGTGAATTACACGAGAGAAACTGCAAATCAACGGCTTTTTATGGCCACTAATTATTTAATGGCATAAAGAACGCGCGGTACTTTTCAGCATAATAATTTTTTTGAATTTTTACACCTTATTATTTGACCAAATAAACTATATGGATTCCGAAAAAATACATTTTTAATAAGAAGATTATTTTTCCGAAATGTGTCAGGAATATGTGTAAAATTTGTAACTGAAAAAATTTTACATTACATGTCAACACACTACGGTGTTTTATTTAGTAAGTCTTGGGCGAAGCCAAGACGGGGGGCTGCTAGTACTACAATAGTCTTCAAAACGATCCTCACAAAATTAAACTATATGTACAAAAAGATACCAACAGAACCTATAAAACAGTCACAGGACGGAAAATAACATAATTAAATATCTAGGATACTCATGGCATGGACTAAGGTCAGGAATTTTCTACCAGGAACAGTTACCGTTATAAATTAATTGTTATAATAATAGAGCCATAAATTAAATATGACATAAATGTGAATTTAAATACTTTTTAACATGCACCATACAATTTTAAAAATTTAATTATGTCAATAATACATCAAATTATTAAAATTTGTTTTATAGTTTCTTGGAAGTTTGACACACTTAATCTGAAGGCAATTTAATGCATGCAAGAATTGAAAACCACACTTAACACAAGTCAATTTACATGCGAAAAAAATTAGCTGCAAAAATTACGAAATGTAAGAAAGAGAGACCATACGATGTGAAGGAAGTTAACAAAGATGACATCTTTAGCTTCGATGCTTTGGTAGATCTGTTCGCTTCAAAATCAGTCAAAGTCGCTAGTGTGCGTATAATACGTATCGTACGAGGATCTCTTGAATGATTAGTGAAATAAAATTTTTTCGATAAGTCCAAGAATATTAAAATACTAAAAGGTATTACACAGTTAGATGAAATTACTTTTTACAAATTAGCTCCAGCTTATACCCAATCAAAACCACTAAATGGAGGGAAAAAGCAGGATTTATACAGCACGCTTAAGAAAAATCTCATTCTAAGAAAATTAGTTGTTCATTGTAAAAAAGTCTAGGAAAAATAACATTTGATGACAGCTGAAATCAATTGAATATTAATAATTATTGTTGCATAGTCAACCTGGTTCTATAATTTTTAACATTAAATTAATTGAATGGCAACAATTTGATAATACTGAAGATCGCATCCTATGAATGCAAATAGGGTAAACTTATTAAATTAAAAACTGTAATTCAAATATGACTGCATTATTCATAATACCAAATAGCCATCAACTAAAAAATGAGTTTATTACTTAAGGACTGAGGAGATTGTTAATATTAGTAAGCTTATTTTTAGTTACTCGTCATTGACAAAGCTCACTAAATAAATTGTAGCTTTTGTTAAAAACTCATTAGATCTACTTAGTATTTCTTTATTATTTATTGTTTATTCTTTTGCTTTTTAAGAATTGTACCCTATTTATAAAGCAGATTGTAGTACTTATTGTAATAACAATATGTTTGCGTACCTCGAATAAAAAAAATTGTTCAAACGATTATGAACTTGGGCATCTTGCAATACACTTCTCTATTACGAATAAAGCAAATTTGTGGTTTTAGTTTATCTATTTATTTGCTTCGTTGTTCCAGCAGTTTGTTATTTAATTGTTAATAAATTAATCCATTCCTCAACTAATAAGTAAAATTTGCATGCAGAGTTACGTGGTTTTGGAAAACTTAAGACTCTTGTTTATTTCTTAGTCTGCTCTGCCATTAACTTATTTATTTATGTATTTATTTAATAATTTATATGTTTTTAGAGCACAGAGATCTTATATTTTCAGCCATAACGTAGCAAAGTCTAAGAAACTCTTTGTCGTAGCGTAGATCGCAAGACTACTCGTCATCGCAGTGCAGCTTAGTAAGATACTGTTCTTCGCAGCTCCACTCACAAGGATAGTCTTCGTCACAGCGTACCGTGCAGGGATTCTTTTTGGCACAACGTACTGCATAGAGATTTTTTTAATCTTAGCGTAGTGCACAGGGATTCTTTTTGCCACAATGTATTGCGTAGAATTTTTTTTCACTGAAGCGTATGGCACAGAGATTCTCTTTGTCGCAGCACAAGGTGCTGGGTGTGTCATAGTGAAAGTGTTGAGTTTGGGTAATTGCAGAAATGGCTCTTAGTACGTGGCTCTGAGATTGTCTTTGTTTAAAAAACATGTTGGGATTGTCTTTGTCTCAGGCGTTCTTATTTGGATCAACCACCAAACATACTTTGATGTCACCCTGTGGTGTTGCTACAAGTTTTTGAAATTCCATTCAATGACAATACAAACGATTAATCGGATTTGGAAATAAAACCATCAGAATATAACAAGCCCATAACTGGAGTGATGTTGGCTCAGTGGTAAGCATGCCACTTACTGATACAATGCTGTTCTAGGGGTCGTGGGTTTTACTCCCGGTGAATGCAGATTTTTTCAAAAACTGTTTTCATCGGAAAAAGTTCCTATGTAACCCCGGCTTTTTGGGGGCGGGTTTTTCCATGAAATTTTGCGTCAGAGTAATTCCAGGCTTTTCTCCTTTTCCCACAGATTTTTAGGCGTGGGTGAATGTGAAACAGTGTGAGGGCTATAGCTAGGGATTAGTGGATCCGATGCGCCAGGCAGGGATCGCCGGCCTTACTGGTGAGAGGTGGTCCCTGAAACATGGGGCTTCTCTGGGGATGATAACTAGCCTGGATCGGACGCTTTGGCAGAGAGCGCTGGCTCAACCGGTGAGAAGTGGACGTCCTAAAATATGGAGTCTTCTTCAGAGAAGAGCTACACAGTGGCGAGTGGATCCAATGCACCGTTGCACAGTGGTCGCGAAAGGTCTTTTTTTGTTCAAAATAAGCTAGAGACCACACTTTTCATCTGATCTTAAAATTTTTTTTTTGAAACTAAAGCTAAGAAGATTTAGAAAATATCTCCGGAAGCCGATTTTTAATTTTTTTTTTAATTAGTTGTACATAACCTCAAAACTCGAAAAATAAGAGAGCCTGATGAATAAAACACTGTAAATCAATTATTGGGTGACTTGTTAGGCTCTAGAACTGCAAGATATCAGAGGTATGTAATTTAAACAGTTGATTTACATGATAGTAAGATTAGTACAATAAATAAATTCAAAATGGCGAATCAAATATGGTGGACTAAAACTCAAAAATTTCTCAAATTGCGACGAAAATCACTACTTAGGGCTGGGGTTTGTGAGGTCGCAGATTACAAATATGTTATCTTAATTTTCAATTCGACTGTGGTGGATTTCTTACAGCAAACAAAAACACATTACCTGATCACTCGCTAAAATCTTGATACATATTTTGATTCACGATTTTTTAGGATGACTGATTACAAATTAGTTATCATCATTCGTATATGGCAGATCTAGTACGATGACCTATCCTAAACGCTATGGTTATTGGCTTATCACAGATGGAGGTGTAGGAAAAAGTAGTATGGATTTCTCACTTAATTGTACAATTATTTATTGGTGGGGGTATTTAAAATATATATATATATATATATTTTTTTCTTGTATCATAATTTAGAAGATCAATTTTCGAGCTCCTATACTTCAAAATAAGAGAGAGCTCGAAATATCACGCTTGCAGTTGAAAGTATTTTGCAGTGATAAGCCAATAAACTAAATTAGAAAACATTGTACTTGTGCAAATATGAGCGTGCATATCTTTGCCATTATCTCATTCTCTCTTACTAAGTGGATAAGATGTTCGCCTGTAGATCAAGAGGTTTTAGGTTTGCGTCCCAGCATCAGCAGTTTTTTTCTTTTTTCTTGATTTTTATATTATTGTAGTGTTTACTTTTAGAGACAAAATTAAGCATTAAAAACTATATACAACAAAATTCTCTTTTTCGTTTGATACGTTTTAGGAACGTTTCGGTAATACTAGAGGACGTTTGAAAAACTTTTCCATATGGTCTTTTCAAGTTACTGACGGCTTAATTTATATATTCCAAAATAAACATTCCATCTATACATAGAGGTGTAAGTGTAATACACCATTTAGAGTAAATTACCATCCCTACAGCCGATGCTGCTTATACTGGGAACATTAGGCCTACTCTTGCACTGATGTTTCTGCTGTCTGGCTCTTCACTGTGAATAACCTTTTAGATAAGTATACACATTTCTGTTTACATTTTGTATAGTAACAAAGTACTTATCACTCACTTTCCTGGACAACTGTAGAGCTATATAGCATCTGTAATATAATAGTTTTCTGTGTATTACACAAAATGTGATTCTACAATTTGTAATTTTAAGCATTTGTTGAGAAAGTGAAAAATTATAATGATACAAAGTTGCAATTATTTTGTGAATAAATTTTTTGTAACCTGAAGTATAAATCGTGAGCTTCATTAAGTATTGATTATTTCCATATATTGTGGCGATGAAAAGTTGTGTGATGCGATCGTAATTCTTGTATAATCTTAATCTTAAATAAGGTGAGTTGAAAGTAAGGTACATGCATAGGCTATAAGTATACACGTGCAATGTTGAAATTCATCATCAATCGTT
>NW_019379783.1:299695-310445 GCF_000648655.2 Copidosoma floridanum | reverse complement strand
TTGTCGATCATCTAACTGAGTATTACTATATAAATATGCTAACTTTGAGTTAAAACTAGCAAAGCTTTTTTATCCATTTAAAAACGTTTTTTGATATTTAGTGTCTTTATAACAACACTACAGGTAAAATTAGTCAATAAAAAAGTGTATTTTTTTACATTTACAATGGATGACAGAATGATTAACGCATGAATAGACATTTATTACGTATGAGATAAATTATTGAAAATAAAACTACAAGTACATTATTAAAAAATTAACTACAGTTTAATATTCATGGCATTTCATTATTTAGATCAAGTGCTACTGAATTTTGGCTGATTCTAAGTAGGATTACTTACGATATAAAAAAAATAGTGCTTGCAGTTTATTGTCTGCTAGCTATTCTCGGTATACAGCCTCACGGGCCGTACACGGGCAGTACACAGGCAGTTCATGGGAGCCGTAACATACGGCAGCCGTGTACTGTCCGTAAACGCACCTGATTACACGCGGTAAACAGGCCGTACATGGCCCGCTAGTTGGACCGTATACGGGGCCTCCGGCAGCGTGAGTAGGCCGTACACGCCGCGTGAATTCATTTCTAATCGGGATGTAACTCTTTTGGTCACATGATCGGACCTCTCTCTCACTCTAGTGGGCTGTAATGGAAACGAGTCTGCCAGTCTGCAGACTGCCAGACTCCATCTATTCTCACCCTTATATAACACAATGCTACCGTAGCTGCTTAGAAATTACTACTTCATTTAATACTAGCCGTGACATCTACAGGACATTCGGCATATCACATTTTACCTACATAATCAATAAAAAATATGTTACCTACCGTACACCCAACGGTATCATCATTTGTCGTTACCATTTGAGTATGCTACAGTTCCCGTTACCCCTCGAGTAAACGTAAACTACTGTTGAACTACCCATGCGCTGATTGGTGGGCGATATTTTTGATACCGTCTCCTCGTTGGTGGGCGATTTGTCGTTTGGGCGAAATGTCCATGACTCACTCTCTTGAGTAAATAGAACGAGCATGCAGCGAAAAAAAATTACCTGACTTGGTATCCAATTACAAAAATGATTGACTCGTATACTTTCATTACTTACAAAGTTGTTGTAGTACCTTATTCGGATTTTGGAAGATGCAAGGCCTGAACTAATAGCTTAGTTATTTAATGGTTTCATTAGCGTTAAACTTTGAATTAAGTCAGTCTCTTTGGGACTTGCATATTATTTTTTTTTTATTTATATTTTTTTTTCCCAATATTTATAAGTATGGGATTTTTAAAAATAAAATTTCAGATGGGTGATCTCTCTAAAAAAAAGCATAAATATTAGTTATAAGGTTTATTTACAATATCTTTTCTAAAAGTACAGTAAAAATACATTGATTATTTTTTCTTATTATCACTGATACTATCTACTATGATTTGACAACTGGAAAATGGTGGTTGTGGACTTTCACTTTTAAGATTCCGCAAGGCGTTATGATATGCATCACTATCCTGCGATGATGATATTAGAGATGAAGTCCTAATGATCCACTCTTTCAACAAATACGATCTATGCAGTGCACAAAATAACTGGCTTCAAAATGTTTTTGCGCATGCATTAGACATATTGGTAAAGCAATTTTTATTTTATTTCCATGCATTGTGAACGAGGTATGAACTTGCGTTAAGTCATAACTTCCCGCTCTAATAACGAACTTATGAATTCGGCTCCATCATTACCATACATGTGAATTCTTTTGAGATTTTTAGTAAGTACAATAAGGCAATATATAAAATCATTTATTGCAATTTCACCTTCAAACCACTCTATCCCGTAAACTTCTATCGTACGGTGATTATTGAAATCCATGATGGTGAATTACTATAATTTCTTTCAATATTTATTCTCTGGACAAGATTTTTGGTTACTGGAGAATCGATTGGTCGTGAATTTTTTTACCGACGAAAATAGCCATTTTTTTCTCCTCGTCATCCCTGTTAAGGAGTTGAGTCTTCTTTTCTATATAGTACCCTCTTCTTTTTTCCTACTTGTCGACATCATGAAATATTAAGTAAAAAACAGGTTGCAACATACATTGATAATATCATATTTCACAGAATGTAGCGACATCTCCCTTATATGTTTAAAAAAATTATTAAAAATACAGATATAAGAATAACTGTTAAAGTTNGTACCTGATAAAGCACTATCTGATACTGAATGGTGAATCAATAATTCCTGAGAGGATGTTATCATGCACATGCGGCACAATGCAAAAAGTAAACAACTATTCATTTTTGTTGGAAATATAGGATGAAAAAAATTTCGTATCAATATGATTGTGCATTTTACTAAACCCCCGACTTTTTCTTTAAAATTTTGAAAGTTTTTCCCTGATAATTCTAAACAGTCATTATCAATATAAGCTTTTGGATGTCTACGTGGAAATCTACTTGCGTCTTTCTAATATTAGGGACAACATGTTTTGTCTTTATCTTTTACATGTGCATACCAACAGACGCACACCAGTTATTTTGACAATCGTGAACCTGTATTGCTATCATACATATCTTTTACTATATTGGTATTTACTATAAATAAAATTTCAGCAATTGTAATGTTTTCAAATTCTCGAATATTGTTGATTTGTATCGATTCAATGCAAGAGTTCTCATGTTTTAATGTTACATCCTGAGTTGATACAAATTATGTTATTACTAAAAACTATCCGTCCGTCAAAATTTAGATAAAGCAAGCTCATGTGACAAGAGGAGCTTGTACATCGTTTATGTGTGAGCGTGTGTATATTAGCTTTAAGGTGAATGCTTCATAATATGCTGAGGTAGAATACGGCCAGCCTCGTTGTAAAAGTGCATGTATGTATGAATGAATAATTACTTGCTCATTAATTGTTCAATTCTGATAATGTATACTAATTAAATATTTGTAATTCACACATTACTTCATTATAATCTAAATTGATTGTAAAATCCTCAAAAGGATTAATTTCGAAATTTGTAAACTTACTGTCAGAATTAAACTTGTATTTGGCTTTCTTACATTGCTGATGCAAGTTTTCATCATCACTGATCCAAAAACTCAATTGCACTTGTCAGAAAATCCGATTGGTACTGTTGTATTGTTACTTCCTAACATGTAAAATCATAACATGTAATATTATCTTATAACTGTCAACGCAGTCTGCAAGAAAATCGCTCATTGATTGACCTAATTCAACCAAAGGCCTCTTTTACTCGCTCTGATGCTATAAAAACGCACCATCAAGAGGAAAAATCGCTCTCTTTACGTCTGTCATCTGTCCTCTAAAGTTTTAGTCAACTCTTGGCTCTCGCGACTTGTGAGTACCTTATACACGTAAGGCATAACGTGCTGGCTGAGGCAACTCGAGTGCGTATCAAGAACATCAATGGTATTGGACTACGCTAAGGAGTGAGGTACAGCAAAGGAGGCTCGCCGAAAGTGATGCCGGCAATAGCAGAGGAAACAGAAGTCGCAACATCCTGCTGGCCATGAACTCGTTCGTGTAAGTTAAGGAAACATTGAAGGTTACAGGATGAAGCATTAGGAAAATCCGAAGCAGCAGTAAAAATAGTCAGTGATAGATGTAAGTAAAATATCAGTAATAAAATTTACGTTGAACTTTGTTATAGTGACTCGATTAAATTATATTTAAAAGAACAAATTATTATTAAATTGCTTTAATAAAGAAATACATTAATTACCCATATTATTTAAATAAAGATTATTATTAAAAAAAAAGAACAAATAAAGCTCATGAGCTGAATCCTAAGAGATTCACGAATGACACTTAAATAAAACAGTTAAGACCATAATCTGAACAAGTCCGGTCATAACATTAATATTTAAAAAAAATGCGCATCTGATAGCTTATTATACGATACAGTGTTTAACTGATCGTCGAGTTTTAAATTTTCAACGGGTTTCTGAAGCCTCCATATGACGTTAGACTCATTGAAATATCCTCTTTTACATATTCGAAGGACATCTTAATAAAATCAAGCTTAAATATATTTTCACATATTTCACGATACGTTTTGACTTCTCCATCTGCTTCAAATTCAACAAGCGTATATAAAAAGGAGTGCCATGCTAATCCTCTTAAAGAGGATTCATGGGGTGGATAATACTCACACATTGGCACACGACAACAGTACTGATGGAAATTGCAATTTTCATCAGCACAGACTCTTTTCATTGCGCCTAAGAAATCTATAACAAAAACAATTTATTTTATTTTTTTTAACTGAAAGGATACAATAAGGTTTCTGAGATAAAGCGCCACTTTTTTTAAAACTATCGCACATGTTTTTTCTTTATTACACGTTACCACTTTATATATGTCAGTTTTTCTAATCATCGTGTTTTTAATTTTTATTGTGTTATCTGATTCTACATTATTTTTATTCCATCATTTGACTATAGTTACTATAGAATCGAAATTATTTTTAATTAATTTTGATAATTTAATTTAATACCCTCAAATTTGTAAACATCATGAAACCCCTCAAAAGCTGTACGCATAAAATTAAAAACTTCCTGAAATAAAAGTCTCTATATACGAGCCTTCGCCATACACCTATAATGCAGCTATTACCTGTCCTAATAACGAACCAGTAGGTGGTTAACGTAACCTGACATTTTTATTATTACTTGTGAATATTACTGAGTCCATATCATAGTACAAAACTCTTCTATCGAGTTTTTTCAAGTATGAGTAAAGTTTTAAATGTGCTTGAGCCATCTTACATGCAGCTACAGCAATGTTTGTATACTGGAAAGAAAGCGCCATTTCCTCTTTATATTTCCACATTGCATACATAAAACTATCATTCACTGGTAGATAAATTTCTACATACTTTTCACAATCACATAATGTCTTTAGTAACTTTTTATGAATGTAAACGGTACTTGTTTTTGAGGTAAATATCTCCTTTGACCGAATTTCCCCCAAAACGAATTTGAACATAATTTTGCCACAGAACGCAGACCCGTATTTTTCAAAATGTTGCTGATATCTAACTTAATACCTTCTTCATATTCATAATTATTTATGTATTCTAATTTATTTTCTTTCATCTTAACCGTACTGGGCCACCCACTCACTTCTTGCTTCATTTTAAAAAAAGTGTTTATATACTCTGTAAATACGCCACCACTTTGAGAAATAGGATCGTACTTAGCATCTTTAATTGCCAAATGACATCAATTTTCAATTATTTAGACCCTAGTTCTAGAGCTTTTTTTATTTCCACGGATACCCATGTACCTGATAAAGCACTATCTGATACTGAATGGTGAATCAATAATTCCTGAGAGGATGTTATCATGCACATGCGGCACAATGCAAAAAGTAAACAACTATTCATTTTTGTTGGAAATATAGGATGAAAAAAATTTCGTATCAATATGATTGTGCATTTTACTAAACCCCCGACTTTTTCTTTAAAATTTTGAAAGTTTTTCCCTGATAATTCTAAACAGTCATTATCAATATAAGCTTTTGGATGTCTACGTGGAAATCTACTTGCGTCTTTCTAATATTAGGGTATAGTGAGAAAATGTCCAAATATTTTATTCTTTCATTATCTTTAACTGTATAATGTGTAACAATATTCGCCATACGACCACTGTAAAAAGCATCTCGAGGGTTTAAAGTACAGATTTCCGCAACTGAGTGATTTTTTATATAGTCTAAATACTCGTTATTACTTTTCGTAAATTCGTAAAAATTTTGCTCCCACATCTCAATCACTTTGTAGCCGTACTCTTTTATTTTAAAACTTATTTTCATAGTATTTTCGTATCGTTCCGTGAAAGTTTTGTTATTATTCAATTTTTGATATAGATCATTAGGGAAACAGTGGATTCAACCCTGAAAATAATACCCGTGAAACTGAAACACGGTTCCTTTTGATTTTTTTTTCTACATACCTTATATTAAACGACATTCCCGCGATCTACCTGCATGTATGATTTCTACATTTTTTACTTTTTCTTCCCAGAAATGCCCATAGATGCATTTCTTAGAAAATTGCCCTGCAAGTGTACCCAGTTGTAGACATAATTCCAATTGTATCTTTTTTTTAAAAGTTTTTTCTGTATAGTACGAAACACACACTTGCCACTATCACACTTTTAACAAAGGGGTCTACTTTTCTGACTTGCGTAAAATTTTTTTGAAAAGCCGTGCAAGCTTTACGTAATATATTAACGTCTTGCACACAATACTCAATAACTTCTTTTTTAAAGTCAAACTGCGCGTTTAGGTCTGAAGTTACTTTATCTTACTATTTTAAAAACTCTGCGCGATGGCGGGTGTTCATAGAGTCTGGCGCGTAGAAGCGAGAATTCGGATAAGGACTTTTATAATTTTTATTGCTTATAACAAATATATGTGGAAAATACCTTTTTTTATATTTTCTGCAAAGCTAAACGTTTTGGGTAAATCAGCCAATTTCATAGGTAAGTAATTTAAACTATCCATGAATTGAGTTTTTCCTAATGACATACGAATAATATTGCGCCAATCAAGAATAACCTCGGGAGTACTTTTTTCATCATCTACAATATATTTTATCATAAATTGACTATCAAAAGCCTTAGAGTTATGCGCTAAACAGACAAACGAAGTAACGGTCTTACTTTCAAATCTCTCTGCAAAATCAACACAATTTTTTAGGCACTCCTCACCCACGAAAATAAGCTATTTGACACCACAGAGAAAGCAAATTGAGTGGGGATGTTCTTCTATCTTGTCTATACATGCATGGCATCGTACTTGCACCACGCTAAGGATCGGTATGTGTTCACACGTATTGGCGATGTCATGTGATTCTATATTTAGACGCCTTTCAAAGTCATGAAAAATAAAACAATTCTTTTTAGTATTTAAATTATACTTTGATGTAATAAGTTGCATGCTACATAGCGTATTAAACTTATGAACACTTTAACAATCTTGGCAATATTTTTTCCGCAATCATGCTTACCTTTTAACAAATTTATTAATTTGTCACATGTGTTACATACTTTTATTGTCTCGGAAATGGTTTTTATCGCGTGTTTAGGAAATTTCGTTCTCGAAAAAGAACCTTTAGCTTAATGATTATCACATCGTATCTGATCATAAAATTTTCGCCCACAATTCGTTTATAGTATTTTCTTTTAAATTATTTATGTTACTGCAATTGGGATTTTCATTGCAGGCAGAACAGACAGGCACACAATCATGACTTCTTACATAATTGTATGATTTATTACAAGTAATGTAAAAATAACTTAACTTTACAGCTAATATATTTTTAAATGTATTATAATGACCTATATTTCGTAAAACATAAAACTTATCGACAAAGAAAAACTACCTGCCACATCGTCATTACCATCATAAATTAAAAAAGATTTATCGCCCAAAGTGTCGTGATTAATTATCCGAACACGTATTTTATTTTGTTTGAAATATCATTGAAATTTAGAAAACGTTACGTATCCATATCCTCGTTGATTATTTATTTTAATGTCATACTCTTGCATTAGTTTTACAGCCTCTAATTTTTGTTTACTCTCGGTTTTACTTCTTTTCATTGCTGGGACCAACCAGGCGAACAATTTTTCGCAGTCAAAACTTAACCACATACAAGTGCCCTAGCTAAACATACGTTATCTCTATTATTTATCACTCAAATGCTTTTTTTACTTAAAAATTTGAAAATTTATTTGATTTATTGATTTGAACTAGATACCCGCCGATCCTTTGGTTAACGCTTCTAAGTGCAGGTCTATCCCTACAAGATAATTACTAGTATTGTATTTTTTTTGAAAATTGTAATAAAGTCCCCGAAATTGTTCTTAAGCCATTCCTAAGTACTTGCTGTATTCTTGGGCTTGGTAATTTTAAATTTTATATCACAAGTTGTTTTAGATGATTTTATACATTTTTTGTATCACTTTCTGCTTTTGTAGACACTCTAACTCCACTTGGATGACTATAGGACCACGAGTTAGATATGGAGGGTACAACGCGATCACATGCACCCCCACCAGGTAAATGATAAAGAGCTCCTGTAATACTCTTATTTATTCGATAGAGTATGCAGGTAGCACGTCCTTGAACCACTTTTCAGAGTAAACTTTACGTGCATCTTCTAACACTATGGTCGCGTATTTCACACAAGAACGTACGACCTAAAACAAAGCAGTGATCATGGATGCTCCCATTTTTACTCCTTTTATTAACATGTAGAAAACTAAGAAAAACGTTGTAGCTACCAAAAACTAATGCAACGCTACAGTAGAAACTACAATAGTAGAAATACACTGTTACAGAATTTAAACAATATTAGGAAAATGGAACAAATACACTGTATGAAACTTTTAAATAAATTAAAATCGGAAAAGACTTCGAACAAGATGTAACACGTAAAGTAATTGCAGTGTATCAGCAATAAATTGTGATTCGGCTGAGAGTATCGGATGAGAACTGACTTTCTTTTACGTGTTTTTTCTTTCCCTTACCTATTTATATACTTCCCCCTTTTTGGCCATAATTATGGTTCAACGGTTCGCAGATATTTTTCGGATGACTAAACGAGAGATGTATTTCAGGTTTAAGCATGTTTTGACGAGTTTTTCGGCAGAATTTTATACGATAAAATGAAGGGCACACTATCTCTCCTTATGAATCACATATTGCCAAAAATTTTGAGTGAAAGGCAGCACCAGGTATGAAAATTTTGAAAGTGGAGAGTGTAACAGCTATACAAAATTTTTAAACGAAAGGGTTTCACTTTTGTATAGACCCATAAGTCTTTCCTACAACTTAGATAATGACTGACATAGATAATTTTCACGGTGCCCGCAAAATTTTGTCGGTAAAGTGATTTTTAATTTAAATAAACTGTATCGTACAAACCAATTTTGACTTTCATTAGTAAAATAAGTAAGCTAGGAAGTAGATATAGAATATCACATTTTTAAAATTTATATGCTCCAAAGTAATTTTTCTATTTTTCATATGCAAAAACCATTCTTAGGCGCTTTTTGTTGTTCACTTTAGAAACCTCTATGTGCAAGTATAATTTTTTTTATTTTTATGTGCAAAAACTATTCTTAGGCACTTTTTACTTATTTTTAAAATTAGTATGCGCTTATATGTAAGCTTGTAGTGTGTCTGTTTTCTTACAATATATGTATTGAATACATTTAGAATAGTTGTTACTCAAAAAAACTTGCTCACTATCCAGTCCTGTTTCCTTCATAATAATAATAAAAAAAATTTATCGCTACCGTCCGAGCAACGTCGGTTATTATATTTGTATTACGCGGAACACCTCACGCTTTGTTTTTCGCACCGCTTATTGGGTTATTGGCTCGCCAGGTCACATAACGTCTGCGAAAAAAAAATTATTGTTTTTTTGGCCAAGCAATATGAGTAATTATTATAAATTACGGGCAAAACCTGGCGCCATTATTTCCGAATTCTCGGGGTTATTGAGTTATTAGTTTGAGTCCCTTGCCTCTTCGGTTACGTGACGTCTGCGAAAAAGAGACCCCGGGTCACGCCCCAGTGCCATATGACATTCATATATGAAAGTGTCTGAAAAAACTATACTGAGGACTTGCATGTTACAAAGCATGAATCAGATCTACGTTCCACCACAACAGCATGTACATAAGCAAATTTTTTGAGAGCCAAGCTATGTTGCTATCTATATAATAATTTAAGATTATGAATATACTAATCTAACTTTGTGTGAGATTACGTAAGTTTGTGCGCGCATCCACACACTCGAGTGTGGTGCAATCCAAAGCTCGCGCGTGGTGCACACGTAAGCTCATGCATGGTAAATGCGTATGATCGCGTATGCATGCGTATACGCTCACGCACGTTGCATGCGTATGCTTGTGAGTAGTGCATGCGTACGATAGCCCGGGCACGCCTACGGTCGATCGCGGCACATACGTATATTTGCCGTGGTACATTCGTACACTCGCGCTTGCACAAGTACGCTCGCGCATCAACGCGTGTGCTTATACCAGAATAATGTATGAGTTTGCACGTCATTCTGGATGAGTTCGCAGGAGTATACCAGGGTTGGAATTCCACTCATCATAAGATATCCCACATTTACTCTACGCATCAAATATTTGGGAAAAATGTGGAATTGTGGAATTGGATTTGTCAGCTGTTCGTTGTATATATAGATAATGTAAACATAGTAAGTATAAGAAAATCCAGATCAATCTTTCTAGAGTATAACTTTGGTTTAATAAATTGGTAAGTTTTTACTTTTTGATGTTTATGTATATATATTGGAGTTTAATTTCGTTTTCAGTAATCTTTTTATACTATCATGTAGCTATAAAATATTCTAATATCATACCTGCCATACACACTATTCGGCTAATATAAAATTTTTATTAATATTCGTATAGAAAAATGTAATCAACACTAAAAAAATCATATTTTGTCTTACATGTGTGACTTGCACTTTTTAATACATCTTTTTAAAGATTCTTTAGTTATTCTAATTGAGGTGCTTACTTGCCACTAAAAGAATTAATAAAATCTTAAATAATACAAGAGCCTATGACCCGATGACTCGGGGCGTTTACTGGCAACTCTAATAAATAATAGAATCTTAAATAATAACAAAAGCCCCTATCACCCATGACCCGGAGCACTTACTGGTCACTATAATAAATAGAAAACGTCTTG
>NW_019379783.1:280635-293225 GCF_000648655.2 Copidosoma floridanum | reverse complement strand
TAAACGCGCAATCAATCAAAGCCATATCGATTCTGGCCTCTGAAATTTACGTGAATACGTAGTCTCCACTCCTAGAAAGTCAACTATTTTTATTAGAACTTGATTCTAGTGGCCCAAGCCGAGATGTAAATTTTTTGAGCCACGCTTATCGTGATATTTTCGATTTCGGAATTTTTTCCAATTCGAGGTTATGTTCCTGGCCCTCCAAAAGTGATCAGAAATGTGTGCCTGAGTGTTACTACTTTAAGTCATTTTTAAGGTTAATTTAAGACACTCTTTTATATTGTTTTACTTGAGGTTATGGTTTTGGCTAAAATAAAGCGCCTATTATGTTGTTTTTCTATTGGAGATGCTTCTGTGGGTTATTAGTTACTTATTTAGAGCGTTTTTGAGCCGAAACAATGTTTATTTTTTGCTCAAAATCATTTCGATCTTAAAATGCTTATAACTCCTTAGCCGCAACTGTAATTGGCTTTAAATTCGCTGGGAATGCTTCTCATATGTATTAGAAGCGTTTGCAATAGTCAACACTTGGTAATTTGAAAAAAAAATTTTTTCAGTTTTTGTTGCAAGCAACGTTGCGAACTTCAAAGTCATTTTTATGATAGAAATAACTACATTCATGTTTTGTCATACTTCAGTACCTACACATCATTTATGTCAGACCCCACGTGTGTCCCGTAGTATTGAATCCCACATTTGAAAAATTTTTAGTCGGATATTATAAAATTATCTATTTATCAAAACATTGCAAGGAAAATAAAAGAAGAAAGTTTTTAGTGTCTTGCTTTTTCAACGTTAACAGTCAAACAGAGGATGCTTGATTGGTCCATAAATTCTGTATTTTTTTTGTTTAACTTAGTGCTTTGGTCAATAAATATAAGAAAGCAAAGTCTTTACAGAAAATCCAACTATTTGTTTTAGGCAAAAAAATACTTAACGTTCAAGCAACTTTGTATTTAAATGTTAAGATTCTAACTAAATAATAATTTTATTCCAACTTAATCAAAATTTTTGAATTTCAAAACACTTAAGTATATGCAGATGTGAAAAAGAATTGTCTTATCATATTGGTAGTTAAAAGGTAGTTATGTATATTATAATGTACGTCTTGTACTCAATAATCATTTACAAAATAAAAAACAACCCTATTAATAAAGTCATTATACATGTATGAATTGACAATCGTTATAATATTAACAGTTGAAAACACATAATTAAGACTCTTCATGTTGGTTTTTTTTTTGTAAGAATGTAGTATTAAAATTTATACATACATGCTCTGCATTGCTAGCTGAACTCAGATTACTATCATGAGTATTATCCAAATCAAAGTTGTCCATATTGACATTATCTATTATTGGATCAGTCTCTATGGCGTCTCCGTTGGGAAACTTTCGTGTGGGACCGGTTCATTTGGAGTAGGTTCAGCGTTTCTCGATAAATTTTTACAACCACTGTTTTCCTTCTGTGCTCCCTTACAATTTCCACTAAACCATAAAAAAAGCATTAAAATTTGATTTTATATATCTGTCATTGAAAGAAAATTAAATTGACCAGATGCTATTGTTGGTGTAAATATGCAAAAGTATTATTGTATGATATCCATGAGTTCATAAAAATTATTTGTTAAAAAACCATATAATCTATTTTGCATATATTTGGGTAAATAAGCTATATTTATATCTTTAGATTTTTAAAGGTAGTGTTAATGAAATGTACACACCTATGATCTTTCAGAAACTTTGCATCGGATCTCGAAAAAACCTTCAAACAATTTAAACATTCTGCCTTACTCCTCTTGTCCGTAGGTATTTCTTTATAACCTTTCCAATACTCATGCTTTCTGCGACCCATTTTGAAGCTATAAAATATGAGATCCATACATAATACTAAGACGTTATAACAATTTATCAAATATTTAACATGAACAGCAAATAAACGAAACAAAAAAATTTTTAAAAAAAATCAATTAAAACGTTTAAATTTATGAATGGTCACCAATAAGTTAGACGTATTTACGTGTAAATTAGAATAACCAAAGAATCTTTAAAAAGATGTATTAAAAAGTGCAAGTCACACATGTAAGACAAAATATGATTTTTTTAGTGTTGATTACATTTTTCTGTACGAATATTAATAAAAATTTCATATTAGCCGAATAGTGTGTATGGCAGGTATGATATTAGAATATTTTATAGCTACATGATAGTATAAAAAGATTACTGAAAACGAAATTAAACTCCAATATATATACATAAACATCAAAAAGTAAAAACTTACCAATTTATTAAACCAAAGTTATACTCTAGAAAGATTGATCCGGATTTCCTTATACTTACTATGTTTACATCATCTATATATACAACGAACAGCTGACAAATCCAATTCCACAGTTCCACATTTTTCCCACATATTTGATGCGTGGAGTAAATGTGGGGTATCTTATGATGAGTGGAATTCCAACTCTATAGTATACGCAATCGTATGCATCAGAAGTGGAGCATATATTCATACAATTACGTAGAACGCTTGAATCTATGTTTAATAGCAGGTGCATTATATATATATATATAATATTTATAACCTATGGGCCCCGTCTTACAGCACAAGGTTCTACCACTGACGGAGTATCGCACTATTTCCACCACCATGTTGGGAGTAAGAAAGAGATAACGCATATACCCTTGTCCAATAGCACAAATAAAAAGAGAGAGAACTTAGGAAGCCGAATATATATAATGCTCGGACCCCGTATAATAGCTCGTCTTTTAGTACCCCCTTAACTTCTGCCACAGTATCGCACTATCCCCACCACTACTCTAGGAGGGCAGCTAGAGGGGGTGCAGAACCACTATAGTTCATCTACTAAAATGGCATCGTATTTTAAGACATTTAAATCTTACTAATATATAAAGCGAAGTCGCTAAAACCATTGCAATCGCCAACTGCAAAAACTTCTCAACCGATTTAGCTGAAATTTTGCATACCGATTCTGAACGCTTTTTAAATGGTTTTAGTATAGTTTTAATCTTGAAAAATTAACAACAGAAGCAATAAATAAGTTTTAGTTTTTGCAAAAATGTCCTAGCTTTCCGCTTTAGTTCAGTTGAATTCGCTAGGTGGCGTCGAGGTAAATAATATAATACGCCCGAGCAACGGATCAAATTTGATCACCGACAGTGCTTGAAGCCCGAAGCTGGGAGTCGTGCAGCTGGGTTTCCTGGCTACCGACGACACTGGTCTCTAATGGACAAGCGACTTACGTCGAGCTCCATCCTGATCCACCATGATTGACAAGTAGCCACCAATACTAAGGCATTCTAAATCTTCGGAAAAATACCAGAAGACGTCTAGCCAGAGCAACTCGCAGAGCAAACTCCGCTCTAGCAACTTGGGGACTTATGGCCATTCTTCTTACTGACCTGGTGCTGCTACCAGAGCAGATTATATTACAACAGCAATCCAGGGAGGACAACCTTGAGTTCAGGTAGCCACAACAGCCTCCTCAGTGGTTCGTAGAAATGGCATGTCCACAGAGAAGGTATTCTCCAGGCCCACTTTTCCGACTACTGATATGCCGTTGGTTATCCAGGAAACGACCCGAAAGCGAGATATTCTTTGGTCAGTGGCGTACCTTCCTCTAGCACGGTCTCCGTAAGCAGAGACTCTCAGGATTATAGTCAATCTACCCACATAGCCAGCTCTCCATCATCAAGAATAATAATTAAGAATGGCTAGAATTATCACTACTGGTCCTTTTCAGGGTCATTACAAGTATTTACGTTCCCTACTTAACCATCAATCTCATCGGTTTTTTAAGGGCCACCTTACGTTCAACTATCTTGCCAACAAATACATTTTTACTATCATTTTCGGCAACGATTCGTTGACTAAGAAAAAAAAGACTATATAAAGCCGGCCACTATTAAACCTGGGAGATGCCTTGAGCTGAGTTATTTGTCACAAGGCTGGGAACCCCGGCAACCGATGACCCTCTACTACCCTCTTGACTCAAAGCATTCAACTAGGAATCCTCGGTGCTCTCCGAGGTCTGTGCTAGGCGAACCTAACAGGTATGAAAGAAAAACAAACTTGAACAAACGCAACAGTCTCCGACGGGCAAGCATTACGAACCAATCTCCCCATCTTAATTCACTAAAACGACTGAGCTCTGCAAAAAAGGAGATGGGTTAGACACCAACGTCTCCAGCGTAACACCAGGATATGTTGGTAAAGAGCTCTACAACTAGCTCTAATGCTTCAGACGTTGTCATTTTCCTCACGATCAGTCTGGTGCTACAACAGCAGGTCAGAGAAGATCACTGTGAGGAATCCAGGCAGTCACGTTTGCTTGAAACTTCAGTTAAGAAAAAGTTTAGCTTACCGATCCTTTTTAGGGCCATCGAACGTCGAACTATCTTGTCAACAAATACAGTACTACCCAACAAAGTTCACAAAAAACAGTCTTTAGGGCTTACAAAAGTTTTGATTATACCTGTAGTCGTAAAAGGGCGAATTCAAAAGAAAATTTCAAATACTTCAAATGTATAAAATTTTATTACATAATTTACTATTTGAGAATACCAGACAAAGGGCGAAAGATATTTTGGAAATAGTTCGTACTGATTTAAATGGCCTTAACACTATAAATGGATTAAATGGGGAAAATTATTTTTTAACGTTTATTGATGTTTATAGTAAAATTGCAAGAGTATATTCGATTCAAACAAAAGATAGAGTCTATAATTGTTTCGTTTTATGTATTAATGAAGTTAGAAAATTTAGCTATAAAAAGAATTAAAAAATTGAGATGTAACAATGGAATAAAGTATATGGATAAAAGAATTTTTTATTTGGCGAAAGAAAAAGGAATAAGTCTAGATGTATGTCCACCACATGTGCACGAATTAAATAGTACTGCTGAAAGATATAATAGAAGTATAATGGAAATAGCTAGATGTTTATTGAGTAAAGCAAGGGTAGATAGAAGATTTTGGCCAGAAGTGCCAAATGTGCGGCAGCCTATTTAAAGAACAGGATACTTGCAAATACTGCAAAATTAAAAACACCTTTTCAAATTTTCTTTGGTACTAAACCTAATTTGAGGCATTTAAAAATGTATGGAAGCAGAAAATTTGCACGTGTGCCGGAACAGAGACGAAGGTCTAAATGGGATAGGAGAGAAGATTTAGGAATTCTTGTAGGTTATGAAAATGTAGGATATAGAGTTTTAATTAATAATAGAGTTATCCTATTAAGACATGTAGATGTCATTCAAAAAGATGAATATTGAATTTGTTTAAAAGATGATAAACTTGAAAGTAAAGATACAATTTTTTATGATGATAAGTGTGATTCAGGTGAAGAATTTGAAGACGCTGAGTATGAAAACGACAATGATATTACTGAGAGAGAAAATTAATGTCAAAATCAAAAAGAGAACAATGTCAACAGTAGACTGAAATGAAATGTAAAGCGTCCAGAAAGATATAATGATAATTATGTGTGTAATATTATTTATGTTAATTATTGAAGTGCAGAAAATCCTAAAAGTTTGGATGAAGCGATGGAAAGTTTTGAATCTGATAATTAGAAAAATGTGATGAAAAAAGAAATTTATTGTTTAAATAAAAATAAGATTCACATATTCGTCGATAAGCCAAAGCATAAGAAAGTTTTGGATATAAAATGGGTTTATTCAAAAAAGGATGAAAACAAATTTAAAGCTAGATTAATAGCTAGAGGGTTTTAACAAAAGAAAATTATTGAAGATAATTATTATCCTGTAGTTAAGATGCAAAATTTGAAAATTTTGTTCTTGTATTGTTGTCAAGAAGGCTTAATTATTGATTAGATATATACTGAAACTGCGTTTTTGAATGGGCAAGTTAAATCAGAAGGGTACGTCAAACAACCGCAAGCTTTTGACAATAATTCCAATAAAGTATATCAATTGCAAAAAGCATTGTACGGTTTAAGAGAAAGCCCTAGAGCTTGCTTTGATGAGTTTATAAAAAACTTAGAGTTTGAAAATAGTAAAGTAGACAATTGTTTATATTCTTTGAGCATTGAAAAAGATAAAGCGTAAATTATTTTATTTGTTGATGAAATATTAATTTGTTTTAATAATCAAAGGGCTATTGATGTGATTAAGGGAAAATTGTCGAAATGATTTTGTATGGAGGATTTGGAACAACCCAAGAACTATTTGCGAATAAATGTTAATTGCAATGTAAAGAAAAATTTAATTTTTTTGAGTCAGACAAGTTATATTGAATCTTTTGCAAATAAGTACAAACTAGAAAATGCTAAATTATAAAATACACCAATGGAAATTAATTTAAAGCAACAACAAGCAAAAAAAGTTAGAATAAATTTGAAGTATAGAAATTTGATTGGTGAACTCTTGTATATTAATTCCGGCACGCGACTTGATATAAGTTACAACGTTCATTATTTTAAGTATGCGATAAGCATTATTATTATATTCATGAAAGTTACTTAAAAGGAATTATTGATATAGTGAAAGTAGAATTAAAGAATAATATTGCAGATACTTTTACGAAATTGCTTGGAAGGCTTGGCAAATTTGAAAAGTTTAGAACTATGTTAAATTTGGTGACATGAATAAGTTGTGTTGAAATAAATGTAAGAAGGCATGTTGAGTATATTGTACATTTATACCAACGTATATGGGTAATTCTTTTACAAATCGAACGGATTTTGACCTTCACTTCTCTGATTCGACTGAAAATTTTTTTCCAGTTTCGATATTGAAAAATAAGAGACACGTGTCCGAGGAATTTTTTTCATCGCCTATTTTCGATTTCTTAAGTTATAACAAATTTCATAATAGAGACTCATTTTAAACAATGTATAGCTCCAAATCCTTAAGAGCTACAATATTTTTACCAAAGGCACTTTTGTAGCTAAAGAGCTGAACTTTCAGAAAAAAAATTGAAAAAAAGAAATTGTTAACAAATTTTATCATAACGGTCTTTTTGCTTGTAAAGTGTGCAAAATAAAAACCGTAAGTGCAGTTTTCAGGGTTTTGATCGGAAAATTGGATTTTTTTTTGTGAAAAATGAATAAATCATTGCCTAATCACCTTATGACAGATTTTTTGCCATTAAAAAATGTTAATACCATCACTTTTTTGTAATTTTAGTTTTTTGCTATTTTCTCCGATTCTCTCTGACTGCACTTAACGGTCTTTTTCCGTGGGATGGCAGAACTGCCCCCAAAATGAATCGGGTTTTTATTATCGCCATCGTATTCTGCGTTTTTTGAATATAACATGATGTCTGTACCTCTGATCAAAAAAAGTTGAACGTAAAAGTTGTAGATAGTTGAAAGATCTTTGTTGTCAGTATAACCTCAAAATTTTGTATGATCATGCAAAAAAAACGAGATATTACCATTTTATCATTTATTAAGAGTAACTTTTTACTTGTAAAACGGAGATAAGCAATAATAACTGAAAAAATTATATTTCATTGAATTAATAAAAATGCGTGATAAAAAACCAAGTAAATATTGTGATTGCTTAATATTTATTTATAGATGTAACAAAATTTTCATGTACAAGTAAAACTTTTTTTACAGTTTCATAACAAAATTAGGTGACTTGAAAATTTTCACGATATTTGTTTTTACGTGCAACGAAAACAGCCTCACTTCTAATTCTTGACGAGATAGTGGAACCATGCTATGATGTTTTAGCGTTTCCTTAATCGTTGTTACTCTCAAAAATCTCTCTGACACTAATTTTCTTTCTTCTCCGTAATCATCATTTGTAGAATCACGACAAGTGATATTTGCCAGTGAGTCTGTGTCCCAATCAAAAAATTCTCGCGGCGATCGAATGGGATTGTTAATTCTCTGAAGTCTTGCTCTGGCAGCTAGTCGTTTTACAGTCCCACCTATTCCGTCGCATGGTCCCTTTCCATGTGAAGTAGGGAAAAAATGCCACTCTGCTGCTATTTTGAAGTCTTCAAAGTGATGAGTGAGATTAATAAAGTTCTTTTTATTTTTATGCTGTCCACTCGCACCGTCAGACATGTACATTATTTTATCATCACACGGTAAATTTATTTTAATGAATTCAGTCAACCTTTTTTGATATAGGTGTACGGCAATAGTGTCGTGATGTAGGTATTCAGAAATGCAAACAAAACTTGAAATTTTTAATTCATCCAAGTCATTCCTATAATAAATTGAAAATGGGTGTACGGTTGTCCGATCGTTGTTCCAATGTATAATCTAAACCGAATTTTGAATTATGAAAGCATAACTTTCTGAGAAGTCGCAAATTACGATACATTCGTTTTCTCTCAGTTTATTTTTCATCTCATTTAAAAAATCCCTTTGTTAACCAAAAATGAATGAATTGACAGTTTTTGCAAACCTTCACTTAACTTCTGTAAAAATTCATTAACTGGAGATATTAGGGTCTGCAATGAGGTTCTTTCAACCGTAATCCATTGTTTGTAGGTAACAATTTCAATACATTTTTCTTCAAAAATTTCCTACAGTTGCTCAATAATATTTGTCACGCTTGGGCACTTCTCACGAGAATTTAAATAATAATCAGTCGTTTTGTTTTTGCATACTATACGATCGAAACAATCCTTATAATTAATCAAAGGCAGCTCATAATTGGAAGTAAGTGATACAGAGTGAGAACCAGAAGCACCTGCCAAAACACAATATCACGGCCTTAAGCTAGCAAACTTTGAGAAACTACATTTCATAGTTGGATACGTACTAGTAAAAATTTCATACAATTCTTTTAAATTATTTAGTACTAGTCTTTTTTAAATAGGTACCGATTTGCCATCTACTTCTATCGAAACGTAATCTTTTTTTCCGGGCATATATTGAGTGTAGTCGTCAGACTGGTACAAGCTACGAATTGTATCGATAACATTATCATCTAGAGATGGATGTTGTTTTGGGTTTGGATCCCCAATTAATCCCTTATCTTCAGCAACATTTTTTGCTATGCCTATCATGTGATGAGTTGCGGAAGGAAATGCGTCCTCAATTTTTTTTATAAGACCACGATCGAAAAATAGTCAAAATTTTAATTTTATGAACGCAGTCAGCCGAAGTATTGAAACTTTCTTGCAAAGCACCTATTATCGAAGACTCGTCATCATGTGCTTCAAGATCATCTGGATCATCTCGGCTCAAATTAAAAATTTTTTTATCAATTACGGACGACATTTGTTTTGATTTGTCTTCCAAATACCTTTTCGACGATAGTTTTTATTGTTTTATGGGCGCAGATCCTAAGAAGCTTGATCCTTTGTTGAAAACCACTCGTTTACTTTGCAAAGATGGATCATCTCCTGAAAATCCCGATATACCGTCACTGCTCCCAGTTTTTATATCAGATTCTTCAGTTAAAGAATCCTCCTTTTGTAGCGTCTAAAAAAAAATTAGACTAAAACACCGACATCAAATTCTACGAGAGGTTAGGTATGTCTGAACTTAATATAATAATCAAAATATTGTATGTACCAATTCTGATAGTTTGTTTTCACTCTCTTTTGTATCTTCTTTTTTCAACTTTGATAAATTCAAGCGGCAAGAAGAACAAAATTTTTGTTGTAATGCATCTGATGAAATCGCCAAGTCCAGTTATAAAAGATGGTTTTCATTTACTGTCCTCAAATCAGAAGTGTTTGTTGTTGGATGTTCGAGATTAAAAGGTTTAAAACATCTGTCTGATCGATAACTAGTATTTTTCATTTTACGTGCCTCTTTCCGTGGCATTGTTACAAAGTAAAAATTGTTTAACTTTAAATTACAACAAGTGAGAATATGTCTTGGTAGCGGACCAAAATAAATGCACAGCTGATCCAAAAGCCAACGAACTTGTAGTACGGGGAATGTACGCGAGTAGCGTGGGTAACACTTTGAATCATAGATCGTACAGGCAGGCTTCCCCGCGAAATTTTAAAATTCCAAAAAATCAAAGAGATAAAAAATTTATTTTTTATATAAAAGCAGACAATGAACAAAGCAATAAAAAACAAAGTAGCAATAAAAAAATTTGAAGAACAAAAAACAGTTAACGTGTTGATGTTACGTCGAGCATTGTTATTATTATTTTTTTGTCTAGTGGTTAATAATCTTTTTTTTTTTCTTTAATGAAAATTTGTTTTTCATCATTTAGGAGATAATATTAAAAAACAAATCACTCATTATTTAATTTTAATGAAAATTTATACTAAATAAATGATAAAATGGTGATTTCTCGCTTTTTTGCATGATAATACAAAATTTGAGGTTATACTGACAAATGGCAAGTACAAAAGTTGTAGATCTTTCAATTATCTACAACTTTTACTTTTAACTTTTTTTGATGCGAGGTACAGATATCATTTTCTACTCAAAAAACAGTTTTTTTACCATTACGCGCTACATAAATTAATATTTTAACAATAACAATTGAAAAGTCTCCATATTTTAAAAACATGATTTTGACGTTAAGTTTGACGCAGAATACGATGGTAATAATTAAAACTTGATACATTTTGGGAGCAATTAATAAAAATCAAGTAAAACAATTAAATTGTTAATAACAATATTAATTTTTTGATAATTAAAAAAAAATTTTTTTTTCTTAAAGTTCAACTATTTAGCTACAAAAGTGTTATTGGTGAAAATTTTGTAGCTCTGAAGGATTCGGAGCTACACATTGTTTAAAATAAGTCTCCAACCACTATTCTGAAATTTGTAATGAAATCGAAAATAGGCGATAAAAAAAAATTCCTCGAACACGTATCTCTTACTTTTTAGTATAGAAACTGGAAAAAAATTTTCAGCCAAATCGAAGAGGTGACGATTATTTTTTAGCAAAATCCGTTCGGTTTGTGAAAGAATGACCCATGTATGGGTCATTCTACTGAAAATGGCATACTTTATGTCTTAGTTGATTACAAAGTCATCGAAGGAAATATCGATCTGAAAACTTTTTTAACTATTCAAAGGATGTTGACTGCTAAAGATACAACATAGTTTAGATAAAAAAAAAGTATGTCTTTAGTTTGAGATGCAGAAAAGGGGCTAAATTAGCATTACGGGCTCATATCTCATTCGAAAATTTGCAGTTTTGACGATGCCTTGAATCAAAACACAGAGTTTTTAATTTTTCGAAGGTATGGGATCTCAAAGTTAGTAACGCAAAACAATATTTTTTCGCATTTTAGGCAGCAAAAAAAATTGTATCCATGAGTTGGTTGCTGTTAAAGTCTCGGGACCGAAATCTTATAAATTTAACATTTGAACAGAAAATACTCTCACAAACGCACGCAACTGAGTTGGGGCATTCCAATTAGGGCGTGTTGTATTTTGTTAAGGTCGCGGATATTGCAGAAATTTTTTCCGAATTTTCCATTCCAATAAGCCAGTTCTACAGGCTCGTGAATTTTGAGATTTTGTCTCCCCAAAACAAAAACTGAGAGCCCGTAACGCTAAGGAATGTTATATTTTTTTTGAAGCATTCGGTTATTCACTCAGACGGTGGCGGGTTCCATACATAAGCTGTTCTATATATAATGTAAGTGCAGTGGCAAAGGATAATTTTCATTTGGTGCGTTACAATCTCAATTTTTCGACGATTTTATAAGCGCCCGTAACGCTCCTTTTATTGCTAATAGACCGTAACGCTATCTTGTAACGATACAAACTGTATTGTATCTTTACTGAGTGTTAGCGTATCGGCTAAAATAGTGTATAGTATATAATAGTATGGATGTAGTACATTGAAAAAGAGCAAGGATACAGTTAAATTTTCACTGTGAGTGGTAAACTAATGACATGATTTAAAAATGATTTTTTGAGCCCGTAACAATCCTTTTTTGAACGAATCGCATCATACCTTTGAGCAGTGTTTTGTTATCGACTCGCATAGTATAGTATATAATAGTAGAGACACAGTACGTCGTATAAGTGCAAGAATAACGTTGAATTTTTACTGTGAGTGGTATAATCATGATTTTAAGATAATTTCTCCAACACGCAACGCTACTATTTTTGAAAAATGCAATAAAAAGAGCCTTTAAAAACTTTCTCGTGCAGATTCAGCAGGGCTTGAAAAACTTTTGCTTATTGTAGAAAAATTCAAAACCCGTTTTAAGTGTTTGTCCATTCAGGCCCTCGAAATATGCCGTTTTCAGTAGAATGACCCATATATGGACACTAGCGGGCCCCCCGTCTCGGCTTCGCCCGAGAATCACTAAATGGAACACCTTAGTATGTTAACATGTAATGTGAAACGTTTTCAGTTAAAAAATTTTGCATCTAGTTCTGACACTTCTCAGAACAAAAATCTTCTTATTAAAAACACATTTGTTCGGAATGCACACAATTTATTTGGTAAACTAAAAAGTTGTAAAAAGTGAAAAAAAAAATAATTAACCTGAAAAGTACCGTGCATTCATTATATCATAAAATAATTGTTGGGCTTAAAAGGCCGTTTTTGTTACCCTTACTCCCGCCAGAGGTCACAACGTTTAGTCTACTTTTTTTTTTTTTTTTTTTTTTTTTTTTTTTTTTTTTTTTTTTTTTTTTTTTTT
>NW_019379783.1:266897-280626 GCF_000648655.2 Copidosoma floridanum | reverse complement strand
TGCTGTACCGATGAGTGGTGTATCCTCTTCATATCTTCAGAGCTAAGTGATAAAATTGCGAAGAAATTAAGGGTTGGGAATAGGGAAAGTTCAATAAGTCGGAATAATACGAGCGGCAATGAGACGGAGATATGCTTGAAATAATAAAAAGGAACTTTTCTGGGGGGGACCGTAATCTCCTCGAACGAGGCTCTTCGTATAATCTCGATCGAACTTCACTTACAGGTAAGTTCGTTTGATCTTCAATTATACTTCATTCGCCTCGTTCTCGAGATTACATGTAGATGTTCAGAGCGATGAAGGAGGCAATTTTATCCATAAGTAAAAGGAGACATGTATATGTTTGAATGATTATTTATTTTCCTTTTATTGGGTCAAACTTATACCTAAGTACATTTATCAAGTCACAGTGAATATATGAATATATGGATGGCGGTAAACTTTACGGGTTTAGCCCGCCTCGCTTGACTTTACCACCTTCGAAAACACTCTGGAGTTGAACTCATATAAGTCAGGTGCGATAGGTCTATTTGCAGTTTTTTCCGTATAATCTAACAACAGGGCTATTTTCTGAAGCTGTAAAGATTCAAAACTCACAAAAAATAAATCATTAAAAAATTTTTTCCTCTTATCTAAAAGAAAACTTTACTACCAGAGCAACAAAGTCTTGGAGCTTGATTTCTAAGTTATTTATCGCAACAAAAACACAAATAAATATTCTACCTATTTAAAAATCTGAAAGATTCAAGAGATTACTATGAGGTTTATAGTGAAAAGCTGATCTGTCATTTAATAAATTCTTTCGTCATTTTCTTGGTACCTAAAATTGTACTTATGATGCATTTGAAGTTTTTCTTCTGATTCGACTTCTTGTAACTTTTGGCATAGTTGAGACTCTTGTGAGCCCTAAAGGCTGTTTTTTTCAACTTTATTAGGTTGTAATATATTTGTTGGCAAGGTAGTTCGACGTCCGATAAACCTGAAAAGGACCAGTGAGCTTGTTAAGTAAAGTCTTTCTTGACTGAAGTTTCTACCAAACGTTAGTCTGGATACCTCAGGGTGATCTTTTCGGGCCTGTTATTGTAGCACTACACTGATCGGAAAGAAAACTACAATGTTTGAAGCTTTGGAGCTAGTTGTAGAGCTCTTTTCCAACGTCTCCTGGTATTACGTTGAAGACGGTGTATAAAGCACCTTTTTTTGCACTCAGTTGTTTTTGTAATCTAAAGTGGAAAGGTTGGTTAGTGATGCTCGCCCGTTGGAAACTGTCATGTTGGCTTACGTTTATATTGTTTCATTATATTTGTTAGATTCTCCCAGCGCAGGCCTTGGAGAGGATCGATGAATCCTGATTGAATGCTTTAAATCGAGAGGATAATATAGGGTCGTCGATCACCGAGGTTCCCAGCCTTGCGACGAACAACTCTGCTCGTGACGTTTGCCAGTGAATGGCTGACTTGGTTTAATAGTGGCCAGCTTTACATAGTCTATAGTTGACAAATCATCTCCGGAAATCGTAGTAAAAATGTATTTGTTGGCAAGGTAATTTAAACTTAGGTGGCCCTTCAAAGACTGATGAGATTAATGGTTAAGTAGGGAACGTAAACGCTTCTAATGGCCCTGAAAAGGGCCGGTAGTGAAACTTGCAGCTATTCCTTATTATTATTCTTGATGATGAAGAGCTGACTGAAGGTAGCTTGACTCTTATCCTCGAAGTCTCTGTGTATGGAGATCGTGATGGAGGGAGGTATGCCGCTGACCAAAGAATATCTCATCTTCGGGTCGTTCCCCGGATAACCAACCGCTCATCGTTGGTCGGGAAAGTGGGCCTAGAGAATACCTTCTCTGTAGATATACCGTTGGGACGTTCACTAACAAGGAGGCCGTTGTGGCTGCCCGTACTCTTCAGGGCTGTCTTCCCTGGCTCGCATTTGAAGTAGAAAATTCTCTGACGGTACCAGGTCGGATGGTTGAACGGCCACAAAGCTCTGAAGTGCTAGAGCAAGTCATGCTCTGGCTAGAAGCGTTTCCTGCCATTTCATCGGAGATGTAGACGTTCCAAACGCCTGATTTTTCGTGGAACTCATTTATTTTGGGGACCCGGGGTAATAACCGATTTATTTCGCTTGCTTATGAAAGAAAAGTGTCATCGGTAACCGGGATGCCCAGCTGGACGACGGACTCCTCTGTTCTTGGTATAGTGCCGATGATCGACTACGATACTCGTCTACTCGATGGGGCATCTTATAACCACTCTTCATTATCTTTGATTGCGGGTGGCTTCGATTTTACCTCGACGCCACCTAGTGGATTCTACTGAACTAAAGCGCAAAGCTAGCTTATTTTTGCAAAACTTTAAACTTATTTATCGCTATTGTTATTAACTTTTTCAAAAAAAAACTATGCGAAAAGCATCTCGGAATTATTAAGAATCAGTACAAAAAATTTCAGCAAAATCGGTTTAGTAGTTTTTGCGATTAGCGATTACAACGGTTTTAGTGACTTTGCTTGATATATTAGTAAGATATATGAGAGATGGAGTAGCAGCGCCATCTCTGGCGAAATATAAGTGTATGATATAGGTGGACGCTTGGCGCTCGAACGCGGGCGCAACATAGATCTCGTCTGTCCGTCAAAGCATGCGGTCATGCACGCAAGCAGCCGTTTGTCGTTGGCTGTGTTGTGTATTATTATTTTAATTGTATCTTCTTTTTATTAAATTTTATCAACTACTAGAAAGTGTGTTGACTCATTTCCTACGATCTACGAAATAATCCTCGTATATCAACAAAACTATAATGTATAATTTTGTACAAACTATTGCCTAGTTTTTTGTCAACAGAATCACAAACGTGATATGATTAATTTTTGGTAAGTAAAACTGTAAATAACTTGATTTGTAAATAAAAATCAGAAAAAAAGTCTTAAGTCGATTAAATTTGAATCTAGCAAGACATCGTTGTAAAAAAAAGTACCTCTTATTTGAGGGAATCTGAAAATTAATTTAAAAATTTTTTGATAACATACATGTTTTAATTGAAAAAAAAAGGAAGTTCGGTTACAATGGTTAGCACTAATATACTGAGCTATGTTATCTATCACATATTGAGCTATAATAGTTTTATTCACAAAGCCCTTCTAATGAAAATACTAGTATGTAAGTAAGTTATCTGTACGGAAACTATTAGCCATTTTAAAAGTAATCGATACCCGTATATTTTTTTGATACCATAGTATCGATACCATAGTATTGATACCATAGTATCGATACTTTTTAAGAGTATCGCCCATCCCTAGATCGGTGTAGAATGTGATAAGAAGGTATTAGGTATTTACAATACGTCACGTGTAATTTATGTCATTTATGTAATAAATGAGTTTCACAGAAGTCAATTTACATTTATGGTTAGTGTTCCTGATTGCAGTGGATTACGAGTCATACTGGCAGAAGACTCAAAAATATTAAAACTAAACAACTAAAGATGAAACTATTTGATTCAATAACCCTATAAACTAAAAACTTTAATTTTCAGTAACCCTGTACTTACCTTTGCTCATGTTGTTAATCAATAATATTAAAAGCATACTTTATCTCATAATCTAAGATAATCACCAGGTAAACCGAGGTACCTGAACGATGTATATGTTCATTGATAACCTCCGGAGCTTGGCCAAAATTTAATAGTAGTTATTATGAGTAAAATTAATAAATCTCTCTACTCATCTCTAATCGAGAAGTACGTAATTACATTTAATTACACTTAATTCTTGTTAGGGTGGAAAAAACTTAACATGTATATTGGATGGACGTTGCAGTTACGGTGATGTAATTTCACATTTTTGCGACCACACAAATTATTGAATAAAGTTTTTGCATGTGTAATCGAAATTATCAATACCAACACATGTCAAGTTCAGATTGCAAACAAAATATAAAATATTCAGCGAGCCCCAATGTTTAGAACAAGCTTTGGAGCTTCATTATAAACATAAGTAACTTTTGACTGTAGTTTACACAGATTCCCTTAAGCGCAGATGGCTCGCGTGCAAGTTCGTCTTTTCGTTTTTGCATTCTTGGGCTTGAATCATCATCGATGTGATTTGACTTTTTTTTTAATCGTTGTAACGGTTTTATTAGTTATTTATTAACTTTTTCGTCCTCAAAGTCTTTTATTACTATTAATTAGGCAGACCCGTAAGTTAAAATTAAATATTCAATACGCTAGCGAATGTTTGTTATGGTCCAAAACTCAATTGATTTTTACACATTGCTACAAAAAATAAGAATAACTAAAATTTTTAAATCAATAATTTTGAGACTTTGACGTTCGTTCATAAATTTTTGATTATTTTTGACACCGCTTTACTTTTTATATTCAAAACGAGATGAAATAGTTTATCTGGATAATTTAAAATAAGAACCGAAGATTTATGATTAAGATACGAGAAAAATTTACATAGGACCTCTTATTGGGTATTTTTCTCTAGAAATAGCAAAAAACTTTTTTTGTATAAAAAAACAATTATAATAAAGTAATTTTAGTAAGATACAAAAATACAAACTGGAGCTTATTGGACAATGACAGTAAAATTATACAAGGTATTTATTATTCAATTTAAATTTAAATGTTTGCATAAGTATTAGAAATAGAAGAGTTTGAAGAAAAAAAATTAGAGAGTAACCGAAAGACCACCAAAACAAAAAAAAGTCATCGTTTATCCTAAGATTCGGACCCCAGAATGCAAAATCGAAATGATAAATATGCGTGCGAGCCATCTGTGCTACGAAATCTCTGTGTATCGAATGGTCAAAAGTTTAACATGTGTATGGTAAAGCTCCGAAGCTTATCCTTAAAGATGTTCATCACAGTTAGCGGAGGAAAACTCGAGAGCGGTGAAGGGGGAGCGAGCATGCGGCAGCGCCAGCAATTGTTTTGCACGCATTTGTATACCTATACATAGGCGTCTGATACTGTTTTTTTTTATTTTTTTGCAAAAATAAATTGTCGATCCCACTGAAAATTTAGTATAATATCAGTTTTATGGTATTGTGTCATGCAAAAAAAAAAAATTGGACAAATTCTTCAAACCATTTTCTTATAAATTCCATTTTTATGTGACTCCTCCATAAGGTTAAGTGTTAAATGTAAGTATTATCAATATTTAATATCTAAAGAACGGTGTTGTGAAATGGTCTCAAATTATACATCTGACTTTCTAACATCATCACGAGCATCCTATAAAAATTCCTGGAAGATCCTTTAGAAAACGCTATGTGTGATGAGCGTCCTTAATATGATCGCTATAATTATGACATTCATTTCGTAATCTCAATTTGGTATTTACTTGTTATGATAATAATTTTTACTACACATTCCAAGACTTTATCTTATAATTTGCGTTGCTTGACTATATACTTACAATTATACATCATCTAGATCGCATGACGTTACTATAATATGTATAGATAAGTGCGCGAGTAACAAAAAGTTATAAGATAAGCGAGAAGAGGAGAGAGATTTTTCAGACAATTTTTAATCTTGATTTAACTAAGGGGGCTCCTTCACAAAAGTCCTCAAAAAGAGATATACATAAGAGAGAAATTTTTTATTAATTTTATAGTAAATACCCATAAAAATTACCGTGCAGAACGGTAAACGTGGGACTACGTCGTCATTCCGGATTTTTTACGTAACTTCAACAATTTTTACCGTTACGCCCAGTAAAAATCATCGGGCGCCCAATAAAAATTCCCCTTACGACTCACGAGCAAATGTTCACGGTAGATAAAATACAGACCGTAGTTGAATTGCATTGTACCTGAAGCAATAAAATTATTGTAGTATCATACATTCTTTAAAAATATTATGTATATCGGACATTTTGATTGCAATGTCAAATCAGTTTAGCTTAAAAATCTTTACATAAATATAATTGATACATTACAATTATCGTAAAGAAATAATTATTTAAAATGGTACAATTTCTAACCGGTTATATTAATAAAAAAAAAAAAAGGTAAAAATTGTTAAGGTTACGTAAAAGTCCGGAGTGACGACCTAGTCCCACGTTTACCGTTCCGCACGGTAATTTTTATGGGCATTTACGATAAAATTTTTAAAAAATTTCTCTGAGTGTACCATTTCTAATAGAAGACAATATGCTGAATCTAATGCTGGCCGTACTTATACCCCATATGGATCAAAATGTTAGATATTTGAGCTCAAAGTTGTAACTTTTAGCATCTTATCTTATGGGGATGCATGAAAAATGAGTTGTTTTACGTTTATAATGAGCCAAAATAAACTGTCCTATGAGAATGAGTATTTACGTTTTATAGGTGAAGTCTTCGTCTTTAATGTGCTATATTAAAAGTTAAGGGTAATGGAGCAATTTAGCTATAAATTATTGATAGAAATAAATAAATAGTCGTGTCTAGAAGTTCATAATGTTACGAGGGCAGCAGACATACTGACTCACTTGGCCGCGCGAGATTTGAACAAGTTAAAATTTGTACGGGTTGAAGTTTGTACCTGTCATTATTTGTAATGAGGGAGTATGTACTTAAAAAAATACTGTTATATTTACTTTTAGTCTTATAAGATTTTTATAACATACAGGTACGGAACACTATATATACTAGGTACACCAGAAAGGCGATATACAAACAAGACATATACATAGTCACTGCTATACCAAGTGAAGCACTACTTTACCTGTCTGCACTGGACTGATCAAAACAAAAGTACTTTTTTTACAAAAAGTAAAACTGTACAAAAAAAAAACTTTTTTTCCATTTTACATTTCATTAAAAATAGCAGAATAATTTTTAGACACATATGTTTGTTGAAAAATAAAGCTTAATTTTTTTTATTTGTATTTGACCTCAATGGTAGTCGCAGGAGCCCCCAAGAACAAAGATTATATTGTTTGCATACATTTAATGTAGGTGTTAAATGTTGATGAACTTCTCCATCCTCGATAGTCAAGTAGTGAAGCGTGTTCGTGTCACACGCGGTTTCTGGATAGCTTAGGTTCGATTTCACTTGTCTGCAGACTTTTTTCCTGATATAAGTGTATATCAGAAGTCGGAGTTAGTACTTACAGAAGGGAACCTACTTCTTAACAATTTATATTTTCTTTGAATTTTATTTTCAAGTACCGTGGGAACAAAACGAGTACTTTTAGAACTCTTTATGAATTAAAATTGTAGAAAAAAAAAACTCTTGTCAAACTCTCAGAGAACTCAAAAAAGGGGACATAAGTGGGATACCATCGGAATACTTTAAGCATACTTCAAGAGCACTTTGCGAGTACAAAAACAAGTTCGTCAGTGAACTTATGAAGAAATCTTCAAGAATTGTGGATACCAGCTGAGAGACTGCGCCAAAAGAAGGAACTTTCATCTTGCTTCGTCGAACGGAAATTCCTTCTCCTAGCAATGGACTGTTGTTAAATCGTATTCAACTCGCAAGCGAAAACATTGAATCCCTTAGATCGTACGCTTTTTGCCTGTGATTTGAGACATTCCTCATTTTTCCACCTTAGGTGAGTTATTTATTATATATTATTCCCTGCCAGTATCATGACTCGTAATTCACTGCAATCGGGAATTTACGGTTATGGAATTACGACGAAATATTTTAATATGCTCGAGTATCTTATCTAAAATTTATAGTTGTCTTAAAAAAAGGTTGGATGTAGAGGTTGTGTCAATAAATAGTACATGACGATACTAGTGCGCGAAGAAGGCGATTGACGCATGCGTGTCAGTTCGCACACGGGGGTCAATCACCTAACCTTTCGCACGTGTGGTGTATACAACTTTTCGACCCATCGTGCACGGGAAACGAGATTATGAGCCATCTAATGTGGCTCTAAAAATCTCAACGTACACATGTACTCGCACGCATTGTGAGTCGCGTGTGTTAATCGAGGTCTTTAGAGCCACGACAGATGGCTCATAATCTCGTTCTCTGCGCACGGCGTGTCGAAAAAATTGTTTTACCATTTCAATTTTACTTTTTTTTCACCAAATGGAATTCAATAGAATTTTGAAATTCGACAATAAATTAATCAAGGAAGGGTGCTCAACTCTTGGATTAATCTAAAAACATGCAATATAGAAATTGTATTTCAAGCACAATCTCTCCGTCTGACGTCTTCTTAAGAAATTATGAATACATCGCATACTTTTATTAAAGTACTTTTTCTAATACGTGTTCGTTAGTCAAATAAAGTTTCAACATTGTCTAGATTTTAAAAAACTCAATGCAGAAAGGTTGGATATTTTTGTTTAAACATTTATTTTTACACTATACGTAGACCACATAGCCCTCTTCTAATGGTGCTGAAAAGCGCACCATTGCTAAAAATTTTGTGTTAATATCTTATTTAAGATGATACTTGCTAAGGTAGTAATGCTTCCAGATGACGTTGTTGATACAATTCTCAAAGAATTTCATGAGATGTACATTTTATTTTTCATTAACAGCAATTGATAGTTCAAAGAGCATTTTTCCCTTACAAAACCATCCTGCAGAAAATACTGCAGCAATTTCTGCGTAGTTATTGCGCCCATTTCCTTCAGGATTTTTTGCAGCTGTATCTGCACTCCTGCAGACTGGACTGTCTCAAATTTTCAAGAAACAAGATTGTGTCCAAATCTAATTTATCAAAGGTATATAAGGCATTATCATCCGTATGATAATACCAAAACTGGGGAGTAAAGGTGTTTTTGAACAATTCTTTAAAAAAATTTTTTTTTCCAATTGACAGTTTTTCAAAAATTGTTCAAAAACACTTTAGATCCATAATTTTGGTGTTATCATCCGGATGATAATCTTTTATAAAACATTTTTTACCGCGGGCATAAATTTTCACTTTGTACCCTCGGTAAGAAAAACATTATACGCGACTCGGGCACCAACATACAACAATTGAGCCCTTCGGGCGCTCATGTTTGTACTTTGTGTCCTAGTGACGTAACGTACCATTTCTACAATTTTTTCACAAAACAAAATAGTAATATTTTTCTTAAAAATTATAATTAGAGATTAACATAACGTTTAAGTAAATGTTGTTGAGAAATACCAAAAAAAATTACACTAGCCACGGGCATTTACGATAAAATTTTTAAAAAATTTCTCTGAGTGTACCATTTCTAATAGAAGACAATATGCTGAATCTAATGCTGGCCGTACTTATACCCCATATGGATCAAAATGTTAGATATTTGAGCTCAAAGTTGTAACTTTTAGCATCTTATCTTATGGGGATGCATGAAAAATGAGTTGTTTTACGTTTATAATGAGCCAAAATAAACTGTCCTATGAGAATGAGTATTTACGTTTTATAGGTGAAGTCTTCGTCTTTAATGTGCTATATTAAAAGTTAAGGGTAATGGAGCAATTTAGCTATAAATTATTGATAGAAATAAATAAATAGTCGTGTCTAGAAGTTCATAATGTTACGAGGGCAGCAGACATACTGACTCACTTGGCCGCGCGAGATTTGAACAAGTTAAAATTTGTACGGGTTGAAGTTTGTACCTGTCATTATTTGTAATGAGGGAGTATGTACTTAAAAAAATACTGTTATATTTACTTTTAGTCTTATAAGATTTTTATAACATACAGGTACGGAACACTATATATACTAGGTACACCAGAAAGGCGATATACAAACAAGACATATACATAGTCACTGCTATACCAAGTGAAGCACTACTTTACCTGTCTGCACTGGACTGATCAAAACAAAAGTACTTTTTTTACAAAAAGTAAAACTGTACAAAAAAAAAACTTTTTTTCCATTTTACATTTCATTAAAAATAGCAGAATAATTTTTAGACACATATGTTTGTTGAAAAATAAAGCTTAATTTTTTTTATTTGTATTTGACCTCAATGGTAGTCGCAGGAGCCCCCAAGAACAAAGATTATATTGTTTGCATACATTTAATGTAGGTGTTAAATGTTGATGAACTTCTCCATCCTCGATAGTCAAGTAGTGAAGCGTGTTCGTGTCACACGCGGTTTCTGGATAGCTTAGGTTCGATTTCACTTGTCTGCAGACTTTTTTCCTGATATAAGTGTATATCAGAAGTCGGAGTTAGTACTTACAGAAGGGAACCTACTTCTTAACAATTTATATTTTCTTTGAATTTTATTTTCAAGTACCGTGGGAACAAAACGAGTACTTTTAGAACTCTTTATGAATTAAAATTGTAGAAAAAAAAAACTCTTGTCAAACTCTCAGAGAACTCAAAAAAGGGGACATAAGTGGGATACCATCGGAATACTTTAAGCATACTTCAAGAGCACTTTGCGAGTACAAAAACAAGTTCGTCAGTGAACTTATGAAGAAATCTTCAAGAATTGTGGATACCAGCTGAGAGACTGCGCCAAAAGAAGGAACTTTCATCTTGCTTCGTCGAACGGAAATTCCTTCTCCTAGCAATGGACTGTTGTTAAATCGTATTCAACTCGCAAGCGAAAACATTGAATCCCTTAGATCGTACGCTTTTTGCCTGTGATTTGAGACATTCCTCATTTTTCCACCTTAGGTGAGTTATTTATTATATATTATTCCCTGCCAGTATCATGACTCGTAATTCACTGCAATCGGGAATTTACGGTTATGGAATTACGANGTATATCCATATATATATATATATATATATATATGTACACACACACATCTGATTAATCTAGGTCTTAAGTACACACTGAACAGCTCCAGATCATATAAAGGTATATAGATCATATAAATGTTAAAGTTGATTATGACAAATCAGAGAGCTCCTTGAGAAAAATTTATACAAAGTTTGACTAGCGCCTTTCGCAGCACTCGAGTCTTGATAAACTATTATCAAGGACGGAACTACGAGAGATCTGCTGTGACGATTCTCGATACTGCCGTTTGCTCATTAAATCTCAAGTTAAGTTAAGAAAGTGAAAGTTTTTTAAAATGAATATAATATATGTATATATACATCGGTATTGAGCGAAGATGGATAAATTCGTGGTAAGAATAAAAAGGAAAAACGAGGAGAGTGTAGATGATGCTATTAGGCAGCAAAATAAAGAAGAGAAATCTTATTCAGAAGTGGCTTCTTCGTCCACTGGAGCCATTGATAAATCAGTCGAGCCAGTTAATACTGAAAACCGTGGGTGCACTTTATTACAGTTAATTAATTACAGGAGTTTGTACTTTCAAAGCCGCGATAATCTCACGAGATTTCATGTATATAGGTGTGCGTGTGTGTATTCATATGTAGCGTTAGTCCGTTGAAAACCAAAACAGTTTGCCAGAGGTACTCTACCTATATTTATGTGTGTGTGTAAACAATGATTTTATAAGCTTTATTTCTATTATCGAATTGTATATCACGGGTGCCCATGTGACAAGGCTCATTCATACAGCTGATCAAAATATATACACAACACCTGTTATTTGTATGATTTTTTTTTCCAGCCCTGACTGTAAATATTTCTTCGGTGCCTACAATTTTTAATAGCTGGGCCAAAAATCACCCGTGGCTTGGACTAAACCAAAATAGTCAAGGTATTTGTACTATCGGTACAGATGCATGTGAGCGAAATCTAATCAGCGTTTTTGACTCACATAAACTGAAATCAAAGCAGGCCTGGGTTGATGGTGGATTTTCCAACTGGAAGCATGGAGCTGATCGAGTAAAGACTCATGAAACAAGTTCTTTACACATTGACTGTACTGAAGCTTTGAAAAATATTGAAAGTGTCAACATTGCACAATCTTTATCATCAGCTCAGCAGAAACAAATGATGGATAATTGAACATCACTATTAAAAATATTTAGTACTCTCAAAGCACTAGCGAGACAAGGTCTTCCGATTCGAGGTGCTAATAACGATGAAAATTCGAACTTCATGACATTTTTAAGAGCTCGAGCTGAAGATGTACCAGGATTGAGATCTTGGTTGCAAAGGGATGGTTACAAATGGCTTCATCATGACAGTCAAGATGAAATTCTCGAGCTGATGGCCACTACAGTCTTAACAAACATTATAAATGAGATAAGAGACGTTGAATATTTTTCCATTTTATTGGATGAAACTGCAGATGCATCCCGAACTGAGCAAGTTTCTGTTTGCCTCAGAATCGTTCCCGAAGACTTATCTGCAAAAGAGTATTTCATTGGATTTTTCTCAACAAAAAATACTCTATCTGAGACGTTATTTGATCTTGTAAATAATATTTTTATTCGACACAAGCGGCCGATCTCCAAACTAAAAGGTCAATTCTATGATGGAGCATCAAATTTTTCATGGATGGAATAGAGAAAGTTTCAAATGCAAGGTACTTCATTGGGATCGTCAATGATTTGATCAACTTTATACGTCATTCGCCAAAACGTATAGCACAATTTAAAGACTTACAGAGTGATAATAGTTTACCTTATCTTGCAGCTTACTGCCCAACGAGGTTTGTACTCAAGTTAAGAGTTTTATTAAATTATAATTCAAGCTTGTGTACATATGTTTATTTTTTTTCACAGATGGGTGGTTCAAATAAAATCATTAAAGACTGTAAGAGAGAACTATGCCAAATTAATGCAATTTTTTTTATGATCGCTCAATTGATAAGGAAGTCGATAGCATAGTATCAGCCACAGCTTCAGGATTCTATAATTATATGGAATATTTCGACTGCATATTTTATTTGACTCTAATGATTGAACTTTTTAATCAAACAGAGATTTTGAACACAGACTTGCAAAAGTCTGAATTATGTGTCATTGAATCATATGATAAAGAAAAAGCTGTAACCTATGCTTTAAATACGTCACGTAATTCTAAATTTAAAGAAATTTGGGATAAAAGCGTGAAAGCAAGTATTGATCTTGAACTTGCCGAACCTAAAATTCCACGACAGCGCAAAATTACATTTAGGACACTTGAAGAGTTTTTCAGAAAATCTTATTTTGAAATTTTCGACCAATTAATGGTGTCTCTAAAAAGTGGATTCGACACCGATTCCGCGAAATTTTTTAAAACTTTAGAAAAATTTGCACTTGGGCATTCCACAGATGAAGATGAGATTATCAAATTTTATAAGAATGATTTTGATAAAGATCGATTGATAAGTGATAGAGACATGTTTTTACAAATATTAAAGAGACAAAATGAGCAGGTAAAAAACTTGAAAGAGGTAGTAGCATTCTTAAAAAAATTCGATTGGATTCGAGAACTCATTCCAGAGTTTATGCATTTTATTCGCTTACAATTACAATACCAGAATCTTCATGTTCTAATGAGAGAAGTTTTTCTTTTATACGTCGCCTTAAAAGTTACTTAAGGACTACAATGCTACAGGATCGACGCAATTCGATAGCTCTTTTGCACGTGTATTCTGAAATTACTGATGATCTTGATTTGGAAGAATTATTAAATAAATTTATTTCGGTCCATAAGAAGCGCAGCACTGTCTTTGCATTACGCAAATAATTAAAAAAGTGTTTGTTATTTTTTAAAATCATCAAACATGAAAAGTTTTACAAGTTTTATTCTGTAATCAGAAGAAACTTACTTTGTGTTTTTACATCTCACCTCTTTTTCATGTATATTCCTTTTTGACACACGCACACACACACAGACACACACGCAGCACTCGCACACGCACACACGTGTACATATATATGCATAATTATTTTCTTGATGCATACATTATATATATATATATATATA
>NW_019379783.1:252893-266197 GCF_000648655.2 Copidosoma floridanum | reverse complement strand
TTTATTTTATTATTTTTTTTTTAATCATGTAGAAAGAAGCAAAATTTAATTTCAGATTTCATAAGCAAATTTTTTGTGATGGGCTGGTGAGGCGGCACGGAACGGTGAGGGGCAAGGGTGAGGGTTCTCCCATAAATTAAGTTTTGAACAATTACGTGTAATTCTAAGACATGACATGATCATATATATTTATTGAAATTCAAGTAGTAAAAAACTGATAGAAACCACGGTAGTCATTATTAGTAGCCCTGTGAAACCACGAAGAGACAGAACACTCTGATCCCTAATTTTAAGAAGAAAAACAACTAATGAATATAGTAATCTGTTCATTTATCCCTTCATATTTAAAAAACTATTTATACATAATTTGTCAAAAAAATTTTGCTATTAAATATAAACTTTCTTATCATGTTAGAAAAAATTACTAATAGAGAAAATTAGATGGGTTTATACATACTAATAATGTACATAGAAGTAAGTGATGACTAGTGTCTAATACAATATTAAACTACAGGAAATTAAGTTCCATACGAAATAAACGGTAGAGAAGGCGTTCTACTATTTAAAGTTTTTCTTGGAATAAGAACTTTTTGAAGTGAAACTTCTTATGTTGGGTCGTGAGCAGCTGCGTGAGGGAAAATGCGTTACGAAAAAACGTAGCCATCCTTCCTGCAGCCCAAGCCCTCTCCTCAATACTTCTCGCTTACACACTCCCTCCCGCTCTCTCTCTCTCTCTCTCTCTCTCTCGGAGCGCGTGCCAATTTACTGTCCACTGCTCCATCTCTTTCTCTCTCGCATATAAGCCACGTACTCCATTCCCCTCACACTGCTACTATACCTATTTAATGGGTGATCAGTAAGTACTTTATCAGCGAGATAGAGCGTGTTGTATAAATTTTTTCGGTTCTAACGCCATTTTTGCATATTTTTTAATGCAGTAGACATTAAACGACAAGCATTACAATTTAAGGGTTATTTGCACCCTTTTCACACTTTCGAATTTTCGAACACTTTACTATGGCGCGAACAAACACGTGAAGCGGCGTTGCCATGCAGTGGAAGTCGGTAAGCAGAATATCTACTATACAATTTCATTCACCAGCAATTGACATATACAATTGTCATACCGTAGCACTACGTCTGCTAAAACTACTATGTAGCTGTCGATACTGCCGTTTTTTCCATCGTAAAATCGCGAGGTTCCCTAATACTTCCGGTATGCAGTCCTGCTGTCAGCCCCTACGGCATGAGTTTGTGTGCGCGTGTAAATATGTTTATTTACCTTGATCACGTAATGTGTTCGATAGTGTGCCACCGACCCAGCCCTTTTTTTCCCACTTATGGGTGCAGGTACGAGTATGCATGCAACAGCTCTCATAAACTGACATATGCTTGTGGTGTTTACATGGTACAAGATACGCAATGTTGCGTGCTTATATGTATGCCCTGGTGCCTATAACCTACATCTAGAGTGTTTAGTATTTGAGCTGCAGCAGATAGGGACATAGAAGCAGCTGATTAGATGATGTCCTCGGTGGCGTACGTACTTTTTATGCCAACAACCGCGAGTATGTAGCTGGCTGAAATTTTTGCACATATACACTTACAAACACACACGTGTTTCTTGCGTTACTCCAAAACGGTGGATATACGAGATGAGATATTGTTCTCTATGAGGTCCTAGTAGAAGATGGTGGCGAGTACATGATGTTGTGGATATGTTTATGATGGTAAAGTGAATTTTCATGCACCGTTTTTATGTAACCTATATAATTTATACTTAGACAAGCACATAGACCTTCATTTTATACGTAGCTGAATAGAGGTGCAGCGTAACCTACATATCATTATTAAATTAACAGAATGTAGGACCAAATGTTGAAAATTTTTTTTTATCATTGATATTTCCGATTATTTACTACAGATGATAGTTTATTGGATGCTGTAAAAATATGTTTAAAAAATTGAATTCATGGATGCATTTTTAAGTATAGCATTTTATAAATTAAATGGTACGTTTAATTAATTACTGCGAATTTAATATTTCGTAAAAAAATGGTATTACCTTGTGTTTATTGGTAAATTTTTTTAAAATTTAAATAATACAACTTTTAAATTCGTTCCAAAGTATTGCGCTATGTCGTTGTCACATACAACTTTAGTTGTTGATTAACTGCTAAAAAAGTGTTGTTTTCTTGCAATTGCTACTGCTAGTACTACACAACTACTGCTGTTGGTTTTCTTTACTTGGTATTGGAGATAAAGAAAATGTTTTCGTTAGTTCTGTTGAATACGTTACCTTCGACTTATGATGTGGTCATATCGACTGATGTGCGTGACCATGGGAAGAAAACTTCGGCAAAATGGGAAAATCAATGGTTTTCGGCAAAAATTTTTATGAAGAGTGGTAAGTAAAATTTACTTTCACACCATGATTTGTCTGAATATTTGTGTTTACTCATCATCTCAATTAATTGTACGTTTGTCCATAGAATTGTATATTTTTTTCGTGCTCAAGTCTCAACTTTGACGGTTTCTTTCATTTTTTTCCACATAAAACATACAATTAAAATGCACACATAGTCTTTCAACCTACTATACCTACTAATCTTATAAATAAAATTTTACGCGATTCTTCCGTAATGTTACATGTTACATTGAATTTTTTCAAAAGGAAACACATAAAAAAAAGGGTACACTTAAACGAGCTGCCATTATTTGTGGTTATTTTTCACGCTATTTTAAATGTACGTTTGATGTGTTAAATAATATCTGTCAAAAAACCTATCGGTGATGAACGTTCTGAAGGGACATTGACTGGCATGTAATACTACCCTATTAAAGAAAGCGGTATTACAGGATGGTTTTTTTAGATACAACTACATTTCTGGTATTAGATATGAAACAAGAATAAATGTGTTAGCATATGTGACAGATGTTAGTGACACATTAGAAATGTTTTCAGCGTAAGCGGTAGGAAATTGTTTTGAAATCACTGGAAGATTTGATGAAAGCGAACAGTCTTGTACTGGTCAGCTTACAAATTGTTCATGTTATATTGTGCCGTAATATATTGCTTGTAATCGTTCATTTATTAATTATTTAAATATTTTTAACCACACCCAATGAACGTAGCTATACTTATTCTAACGATAATTGCATCAGCTTTGTTCACAATGTCGTTTTATAGAAGGTGTATTTATATTTATAATCATATTTGTCTGCCATATGATTTTTTAGAAGTATTATTTCATACTTGGGTACCCATGTACCCACTGTTCACTGATTTTTATCTTAACAGTAATATAGTAAGTCAGTTTGAAAAATCTTATTTGCTGATCTTCAATCGAATACTACCCATTCGGTCAAAACTCCAACTGCCGCCCCTGCTTATTTGAACGAAAAAAATGATACAAACGATCAGTTATATGAATAAAAGTTGCTCAAGAAAAATTGAATCATAACCTAATGGGCCTTGGGCAGGTTAGACTATTAATAACTTTATTTAATACGTGAGGACTGTAATTAATTTTAAGTTTGTTTTTATTTCCTTAATATCTTTCTTCATAAAAATGATGAGTTTTGTACAATAACTTTTATATTTGTACAACTAGCTCACAGGTACCATACGTTGAAAAATTCGGTTAAAAAGATTAAATATTGTAAGTTGTCGAAACTTTATTAATTGTTGGTAAATGATACCGACAAGAAGTACTGAGTGATTGGCGCATGACTATTTATCAAAAAGTATGTATACAGTTGACCAATATTTCGCCATTTTACTAATGGCCATTTCAGGACATCAACATCATGCATGAGCTAGGACAGCACGGCAGCCTGACAAGTATTGCACTTTTACAAATCAAATTGCACATTGCCCCAAAAAAATATACATAATTAAAAACTGTACACGTCAATACATTTGAATTAAATAAAAACAACTTATTTTTCTTGATTTTATATGTATCGAAGTGCATAGTTTTTAATTATGTGTGTTTTGTTTAGAGCAATGTGTAATTTGTAAAAGCGCAATACTTGTCAGGCTGACGTGCTGTCCTAGCACCTGTATGATTCAAATATTGATTAACTGTGTACATACTTTTTAGTAAACAGTCATGCTCCAATCATTTAGTATTTGTTGTCTGTATATTTACCATTAATCATAACGAAAGAGCAAGTGTCAAGGAGAACTATTGTTTTGTATTTATTTATTGTTATTGTAAAGAACAGCAATTATTGTTTGATTTTATTTATAGGGTCACCCACAAATATTGTGCGTTGGGCCTAAGCTTTGAAATGTTATGATCCAGTTAACTTTTTTGATATTTCAAACGAGAATTCATTTATTGCTTACCATGCCCATACTATTTATCAATATTGATATTGCAGTTGTCATAAACCATGCAGTGGAAATCTATTATTGACAATTTAATATTAGAATTAACAAAAGACAATATATTATTGTACAAGTCTCAAATCTAAAGTACAGTCCAACAATTAATTTGTCGCAATCAAAATAAAATCATCAAACTAGAAAATTATTCAGTTCTATGGTATTCAAGAAAATGATAAAGTGTAAGCGGCAATTCTTTCGATTTGATGCCATACTTGCAGACAGCTTGGGCAGCTTGGCACTGAAGCGTCAAGTATTTAACAAGATTGATATTGTTGAGCGAATTTGAAGATATAAGTTTAGCTGGAGTGTCTCCTGCTTTGTTCGGCGTATCCAAATGTGCGCCGTAGTCCAACAATAGTTTAACCAGCTGAAATAAAAATAATAATAATAAATAATACTTATTGTTTAATGTATTATCATTTTTTATTGTATTTGGTATAAAGTACATCACGTACGTGATTTTTAAAGTTATAAACGTTACTAGCTACATGCAAAGGTGTAGATCGAGATTCGTTTCGGGCATTCACAGGTGCTCCGACTTCTAACAAAAGTTTCACCACTTTAAAATTCGGAAAAATCTTCTGAAACAGATGGAAAAATGTAAAGAACCAGGGCATATTTTTTATTTTATGATAAAGATAAATAAAAGATTTTTTGTAATACAAAAATAGTAAGTAAAAGGAAACGCACTAAGTTGTGAACAATTTTATTAATAACGGATCTTACGTGAATTTCGTCGGCACTAAAATAACTTGAACTTATTGTGTTTAAGTGTGAGACGCAGAGATGTAAGAGAGTGTCTTCCGTTGAGGACGATCTTGGACTTTGCTTTACTAAATCGAACACCAAAGACCGCATTTCTGCCTTGTCATCCTCACTTTGTGCCGTCGTGGTCAATAAGTATATTAAGTGCGTGACGCATTTCAAAATTCGATCGTAGCTTTCACGTTGCCTTTTATGTACTGGACGATGCTGTGTAAAAAGAAATTTTTTTTTCAACGAATCATTTTTTTAAGAGTTTAGACTACCGTAATCAATCTAAAATTTCTTATTTTTTTCTAGTTTATTTACAAAACTACTATTTTTAATTAGTTATGTTAGTCATTCAATGATGTACATACTGATATATGTATATATACATCGGTATTGAGCGAAGATGGATAAATTCGTGGTAAGAATAAAAAGGAAAAACGAGGAGAGTGTAGATGATGCTATTAGGCAGCAAAATAAAGAAGAGAAATCTTATTCAGAAGTGGCTTCTTCGTCCACTGGAGCCATTGATAAATCAGTCGAGCCAGTTAATACTGAAAACCGTGGGTGCACTTTATTACAGTTAATTAATTACAGGAGTTTGTACTTTCAAAGCCGCGATAATCTCACGAGATTTCATGTATATAGGTGTGCGTGTGTGTATTCATATGTAGCGTTAGTCCGTTGAAAACCAAAACAGTTTGCCAGAGGTACTCTACCTATATTTATGTGTGTGTGTAAACAATGATTTTATAAGCTTTATTTCTATTATCGAATTGTATATCACGGGTGCCCATGTGACAAGGCTCATTCATACAGCTGATCAAAATATATACACAACACCTGTTATTTGTATGATTTTTTTTTCCAGCCCTGACTGTAAATATTTCTTCGGTGCCTACAATTTTTAATAGCTGGGCCAAAAATCACCCGTGGCTTGGACTAAACCAAAATAGTCAAGGTATTTGTACTATCGGTACAGATGCATGTGAGCGAAATCTAATCAGCGTTTTTGACTCACATAAACTGAAATCAAAGCAGGCCTGGGTTGATGGTGGATTTTCCAACTGGAAGCATGGAGCTGATCGAGTAAAGACTCATGAAACAAGTTCTTTACACATTGACTGTACTGAAGCTTTGAAAAATATTGAAAGTGTCAACATTGCACAATCTTTATCATCAGCTCAGCAGAAACAAATGATGGATAATTGAACATCACTATTAAAAATATTTAGTACTCTCAAAGCACTAGCGAGACAAGGTCTTCCGATTCGAGGTGCTAATAACGATGAAAATTCGAACTTCATGACATTTTTAAGAGCTCGAGCTGAAGATGTACCAGGATTGAGATCTTGGTTGCAAAGGGATGGTTACAAATGGCTTCATCATGACAGTCANATTTTTAAAACCTAGTAATTTAAAAATTATTTTTGCTGGACTTAACATTATACAAAACAACTTTCAGTAGAAACTAAACGAACGCAAAAAGGTAAATTAGTTTTAACAAAGAGAGAGCTTATCACGTATGCAAAAAAATTATAACATACGCACTGCCGTATACATACATTTTTTTATATAATTCCAGATGATAAGCGTTTTCTGGGGAGTCTGGAAGTCTTATCCAGAGGTACTATTATTCATAATGCCAAACATTCTAAGATTTTTTAGTAAATCTATGTTTGTTCTAACCTTTAAAATTTATAGTGATTTTTATTACAGTTTCTATTTTATGTCATTATCTAGGTTTCTCATCATCTGCTATTACATTATGTTGTTTAACGACTAACAACCAATTGACGCCAAGTAATTTAATTATGTACTAATCACTACGTCCCCTTCAATTATTGTTAATTAAATTATTTTTTTTAGTATCAAGTAATTATTAATAATACACTACAACTTTACATTCTTTAGCCAAAGATGAAGATTTACTTGATGAGGACAATCATAAGGCAGATGACCGAACAGTGACTAGAAAGGTAAACATAAATTAGTCACTAACATTTATACATTATAACTTTTTTTTAAACAGTGAACACCAACAGCCACTGTTGAGTTAGCATTACATAGTATATGCACCGAATCTGAAAAGCGTACTTTTACAAGATAAAAAGATAATCAAACAAAATGCTCAATTTTTTTACAACCAGAAATCAGACCTTTGACGTGCCCAATTCTAATATCTCCAAGATTTGTCTTTTAACTTATTCCCTCCCTTCTTCATTTGTCGCTGTATACATTTTTAGTGGTTCATTCGAAAGAATTATGAGTATGTTTTATACTTTAATCTCTTAATTTTTTAGGTGCTTCTACATGCGGATTACGAAATTTATGTCAATAAAGCCTCCCTTGAAAAATTAAAAAAAAAAGGTAAAGGACAAGGCAGATTGAGTAAGACGACTCATGAAACTACTACCACTACGGCACCGCTAAAATACGGTCCAACTACCGTTGAAACACTGTGGAAGTACAGCTTAAGTACCTCTGAAGTACCACTAGAGTAAAGCCAAAGTACCACTGAAGTACCGTTAAAGTACGACTCAGTCAGCCCAATAACGGCTAAGATACCGCTGAAGTACCACTAAAGTACCGCGGAAGTGCCACCGAATAACGGCCTAGTCTGACGTACTAACGTACGGTTGAGTCTGCCCAAGTACTGCTGGAGTGCCATTGAAGTATGGCACAAGTACTACTCAAGTACGGCTCAAGTCTTACGTAAGTAAGTCGTTATTTTAACCCTGGCTTAATTGGTCGTACTATAAACTCGTCCTAACTTTTTTTTAAGTACTGTTTAAATATGAAGGTATCAACAAATCACAACACTTACTTCGCGACAAAATGCTTTTATTTATGTATTTTTTTTTTTTAATTAAAATGTTAATCATACTTCTTTCAATAAGCTTCATTGTATGGTGTTGTAAAATTAAATCCCATAAAATGCATTATTTACATAAATTTTTCAAAATGACCCCTTTTATATTTAATGCAACACTGCAGCCGGCGTTCAAAGTTAACGAGTGCGGCGCAAACCATTTCTGGAGTGATATTTTGTATTGCAGCTGCTATGCATTCTTCTAGATTTAAGTCTTGGATTCCTTCTCTGTAAATATGATCTTTTATAGCCTCCCATAAAAAATCAAGGAAATTAAGGTCTGGCAATCGAGCGGGCCAACAGATTTTACCTAAGGAAATAGTAAGGATGTATTGAAGGATGGATAGATAAACAAGACTTTTATAAGTAGTAGCAGCCACCTCATAATGACATTATTAGGTGGTATATTTACAGATAGTAGTAGTCAAGTGAAATATCTTTACTCGCTAACAAGAAAAGTGTAATGTAATGTGAGGAAAAAAAGGATAGATTTAAAGGTATGAAATAGATGTGATCGGTGTATTTCCGATACCAATCCATCTGTTGGGAGAAACTTGATCTAAATAATTGATCACAACGTTAGACTCGTGAGCTGAAGCGCCGTAATGTTTATACCACATTCTTTGTCTTGTCAAGAGAGGGATATCTTCAAGCAGTCTTGGTAAGTCATTCTGCAGGAACCGCAAATAATCCTGAGCATTCAATCTCTGGGGAAATTGTCTAGCTCCAATCTACAATGGTATGCAAGACTATTATTAACTTGAGAAAATTATCTATAAATTCAAACTTAGTATTTTACTAATCAAGACCAAAATCGTAATTAACAAAAACATAATTTACCACTCTATCATTAATCAGGCCGACCCACTTATTAGTGGAGAATCTATGCTGGTGCTTGTTCACAACTACCACATTTGGATTAACATCAGGCCAATGGTGGTTATTGTTAACATTAAACGTTCTATCCCACCCAAAATTCGACTCATCAGTGAACAGGATTCTTCTCACGAAGTCAGCATCAGCAGCAATTCTTCACTGCATTTCACGGCAGAATTCCAGTCTACATAATAATACAAAATTCTACATGATAAATTAATGATAAAATGTTTTTGAAAAAAAATTACCTAGTTTTTGACATGTACAAAGACAGGGTTAAAGAGCAGGTAATGTGATGACGAATGCTGAGATCGACTTATATAAAAATTGCGACTTCCGTCTTTGCGGACTAACAGTTGAATGAGGAAAGTTATTGATGTATCAACGTTGCAAGAAAGAAGAAGGAGAACAAACTTTTACGCTAAAATATGTACTGGATAAATTTTTTGAATTATCAGCATCACTAAATTTTGGTAAGTATAAGACCATACCCAAGTAACTAAAAAATACTGTGGAGTGATTATTGAACTTACTATTTATTTTTTGATACAATCCATTTCTGAATTGTGGGTCGTACTATATAGTTTTAGTAACTATAAGGATTGAGTGTCTGATATTTATGTTTGACTTGGCACTTTGTCTGGATTAAGTAAATTTGACAGTCAGAAGAATTTTAAACTATCCAAGAAGTACGCAAAAATTATTTATTCAGTATGCACTTCTACGGTGCTGTCCTCATAATCATTAATTTTGTGTGTTAAATCGTAGGAAGCAAAATAGTTGAAACAGCCGCCGTCGATGAAAGTTTTGTATGCTCACATAAAAATACGTGTTAAAGTGACAAGTAGGGCTAAATGACAGGTGCATAGCAAATAAAGCGATTCGTAAGTTAAAAAAAAAACTATCACTCCAAATGTTAACACGAATTATCTATTACCTGTCAAGAGTAAAGCTTTCATCGCTAGAATAATTATTTGTAAGATTGAAATTTGATCTTCATCTCCGAATCTAGTAAGCCACCTTGTTGCATGATCACGTTTTTGAAGTTCCTGTACACGCTTGTAATGATATGCGTGAAAACCATTGTCCTTTAAAAACTTTCGGATGGTACCATGTGAGAGATCAGTGTTCCTCTCTACATCACGGATGCTTCGGTTGGGATTCTCCTCAATCATTTGAAGGACCAGTTCTTCATTCTGCACGTTCCTTACTCTTCTTGGAGCACCTTTGATCAATGCTAAAATAGTTGGATGGTTGTAGAAAAATTAATTATTTACAATCGATAGTATTGGACTACGTTCAGAAATTTCATAATTTTTATCAATTAGACGGAGTTCTTCGTAATTATTTATTAAAAACATATTTTGGTATATGGTTTTCGTACGGTAATCTATTTCAGCTGATATGACAGTTAATAGTTTAATATTCGCTTCGTGCAGTAATTTGAAATAGCGCCGTCTTCAGGGGAAAGTATGCCGATACTAACTAACAAGAATGCAAAGCCTTTTATGGACAATGATCTGTTACAAGCATTTATTTCAACAGTAATGTATTTTACTTTTAACTTATGTAATTTGTTTAAGTGATAAGCATACTTCCGAGCTAAACATACCTATTTAAGGGCGCTATGCACTTGAGCCCATCTACTGATAAGAATGAGAGAAAAAAGTGTCAGTTGAGCCCAACTAATCGACAAAATAAGTTGCAGTTGAGCCCACCAAAAGATGAAAGTATCTAGATGAATTTGGTGTGTAATAATGTAAGTAAATATTAAAAATAAAATCATCTATTTATTTGGGTACCCACACTTTTATAACTAGCTACAATTTACCTTTAAAAAATACTTTNGAGAAAATTAGATGGGTTTATACATACTAATAATGTACATAGAAGTCTGAGTTATTTATATATATAGTCGCGTTTTTATACGTACATATAAATATCACCTTTATTATTTTTATATATACAAATATCAACTTATATATTGTCCCATGATATGGTTTACTGATAAATACATAACTAATAAGGAGCGGCGTTGGCTCAGTGGTGAGCGTGCTTGTTACTGATACAACGCCATTCTAGGGGTCGTGGGTTCAATTTCCACTGAGTGCAGATTTTTTCAAAAACTGTTTTCACCGGATAAAGTTCCTATGAAACTCCAGCTGTTTCGGGCGGGTTATTCTGTGAAATTTTTCTTCAGAGTGATTCCAAGATTTTTTCCTTGCCCCACAAGTCTTCGGGCCTAGGTGAATGCGGAACAGTATTAGGGTTATGAGTAGTGATTAGCGGATCCGATGCCAGACCATAGAGATATAAGAATAGAGCACGCCAGAGGTCTGGTTTACTATAAGAGGGCGCGATACGTGGAATGAGAAAGGAGGCTGCCAGTGAGTCTCCTTGTATCTTTGTCTAACCAAAGCATGCGCAACTGCTCACTATCTATGTTTATGGCTATGAGACAAAGACACACGGGGACTCACTGGCAGCCTTCTCTCTCACTCCGTGTATCGAAAAATTTTGGCCTTGGGCGTGCTCTATTTTAATATCTCTATGTACCAGATGCCAGACAGGGATCACCAGTGTTAGGATGATGGCACATGGAACCCCGTAAAGCGTATCGCGTAAAACCATAGGATCAGGGAAAGTTAGGTAAGGTACGCTTTACGCGAAAAAATTTGTCATCGTGCTCATGGGAGTAAAAAATACGTGCGTAAGTGTTTTTAAACCTATCACAGTTAGTATTACGTTGGCGTAACACATGCTGTCTCACTCGCACTCATGAAAAAAATAAAGTTACGCGCGTATTTTGTTCCCCATGAGCACGATAACGAATTTTTTTGCGTAAAGCATAAATAAAGTACGCAACCTGTAAATACAGTCAGTAGCGAATGTCAACAGTAAAAATTGAAGTGTCAATTGTATAATTAATTGGATTTTTAACTTGGATACGAAACCAAATCGCAAGAACTTTGGACAAATTGGTCTGTACGACCTATGCAATGAACCAATATCGCAAAGAAAAAATGAGAAGTATTGTTAAGCTGTATAAAATGCGTTTACAGCTCTCAAATAAAAATAAAAAAAGGATTAAGTGGGCAGTTACAAATACTTGAAAACTTTTTATTTGACATGTAGGTACAGTGTTGAGAACTTAGAGTTTTACGCTTTTTTGTGACCACAAACTGGCGTATACCTAACCTTTCTTACTTTTATGCGATACGCGATAAGCTTTACGCTTCACGTGGTTCCATGTACCCGCAATCTTACCAGCGAGGAGTGATCCCTGAAACATGGGGCTTCTGCGGGGATGCTAATTAGCCTGGATCTGATACTTCGGTACAGAGCGCCAGGTTAACCGGCGAGGACGATTACCTAAAATACGGAGTTTTCTCCAGGGAAAGACTACACAGTAGTGAATGGACCCGATGCACCACTGGAGAAATTCCCACTGTGTCTATACTACGATAGATACGATATTACTTAAGGGATCGGTAAATGGGTGTAGTAATACACCCCCACACATAGGCAGTGAGTGGGTGGCCCTGGTGACTAGACCAATAGGCTATTGCGGTAACCCGTTCAAGAAAAAAATACATAACTAATGCCTAACGATGTAGATCAATTAATAGTTGCATTAATAAATAACTTGTTCATTTAAAGAACTAATTGTTTTTAGTTAATGACTTTTTAAACTTGTATATATATATATTTTGAGCACAGAATCTTTCCTATTTATTCATTATTTATTTGTTATTTAAATGATGATTGAATAATTTTTCAGAAATTTTAAAAATCTTTTTTCAACATTTTCAAAAATCTTTTAAACATTTTTTTTGTATTCTATGATTTATTTACTGAATTTTTGAATTTTATTTTTTCACAATTTTCCCATTCGTGCCTAAGGTGATTTTTTGGCTGAAGAAAGTTCATCACCGAAAGCGGGGGAAAACTTCTGAGAGGTGAGAGGAGCTGGAATATATGCAGCAACGCTGGCAATTGTTCTTATTACATGAATGTACTTATACGCTTTTAGGGCGTACTTGATCCCCTCTTTCTAAATTTATTTAAAAAATCAACTTGTGGATCTATTAAACAATTTAATAGGTTTATTAAAAAGTAATCTTTCATACCAAAAAAATTAGGCGATTTCTACTAATCTTATAAATAAAATTTTACGCGATTCTTCCGTAATGTTACATGTTACATTGAATTTTTTCAAAAGGAAACACATAAAAAAAAGGGTACACTTAAACGAGCTGCCATTATTTGTGGTTATTTTTCACGCTATTTTAAATGTACGTTTGATGTGTTAAATAATATCTGTCAAAAAACCTATCGGTGATGAACGTTCTGAAGGGACATTGACTGGCATGTAATACTACCCTATTAAAGAAAGCGGTATTACAGGAT
>NW_019379783.1:156133-248953 GCF_000648655.2 Copidosoma floridanum | reverse complement strand
AAGTACTGTTTAAATATGAAGGTATCAACAAATCACAACACTTACTTCGCGACAAAATGCTTTTATTTATGTATTTTTTTTTTTTAATTAAAATGTTAATCATACTTCTTTCAATAAGCTTCATTGTATGGTGTTGTAAAATTAAATCCCATAAAATGCATTATTTACATAAATTTTTCAAAATGACCCCTTTTATATTTAATGCAACACTGCAGCCGGCGTTCAAAGTTAACGAGTGCGGCGCAAACCATTTCTGGAGTGATATTTTGTATTGCAGCTGCTATGCATTCTTCTAGATTTAAGTCTTGGATTCCTTCTCTGTAAATATGATCTTTTATAGCCTCCCATAAAAAATCAAGGAAATTAAGGTCTGGCAATCGAGCGGGCCAACAGATTTTACCTAAGGAAATAGTAAGGATGTATTGAAGGATGGATAGATAAACAAGACTTTTATAAGTAGTAGCAGCCACCTCATAATGACATTATTAGGTGGTATATTTACAGATAGTAGTAGTCAAGTGAAATATCTTTACTCGCTAACAAGAAAAGTGTAATGTAATGTGAGGAAAAAAAGGATAGATTTAAAGGTATGAAATAGATGTGATCGGTGTATTTCCGATACCAATCCATCTGTTGGGAGAAACTTGATCTAAATAATTGATCACAACGTTAGACTCGTGAGCTGAAGCGCCGTAATGTTTATACCACATTCTTTGTCTTGTCAAGAGAGGGATATCTTCAAGCAGTCTTGGTAAGTCATTCTGCAGGAACCGCAAATAATCCTGAGCATTCAATCTCTGGGGAAATTGTCTAGCTCCAATCTACAATGGTATGCAAGACTATTATTAACTTGAGAAAATTATCTATAAATTCAAACTTAGTATTTTACTAATCAAGACCAAAATCGTAATTAACAAAAACATAATTTACCACTCTATCATTAATCAGGCCGACCCACTTATTAGTGGAGAATCTATGCTGGTGCTTGTTCACAACTACCACATTTGGATTAACATCAGGCCAATGGTGGTTATTGTTAACATTAAACGTTCTATCCCACCCAAAATTCGACTCATCAGTGAACAGGATTCTTCTCACGAAGTCAGCATCAGCAGCAATTCTTCACTGCATTTCACGGCAGAATTCCAGTCTACATAATAATACAAAATTCTACATGATAAATTAATGATAAAATGTTTTTGAAAAAAAATTACCTAGTTTTTGACATGTACAAAGACAGGGTTAAAGAGCAGGTAATGTGATGACGAATGCTGAGATCGACTTATATAAAAATTGCGACTTCCGTCTTTGCGGACTAACAGTTGAATGAGGAAAGTTATTGATGTATCAACGTTGCAAGAAAGAAGAAGGAGAACAAACTTTTACGCTAAAATATGTACTGGATAAATTTTTTGAATTATCAGCATCACTAAATTTTGGTAAGTATAAGACCATACCCAAGTAACTAAAAAATACTGTGGAGTGATTATTGAACTTACTATTTATTTTTTGATACAATCCATTTCTGAATTGTGGGTCGTACTATATAGTTTTAGTAACTATAAGGATTGAGTGTCTGATATTTATGTTTGACTTGGCACTTTGTCTGGATTAAGTAAATTTGACAGTCAGAAGAATTTTAAACTATCCAAGAAGTACGCAAAAATTATTTATTCAGTATGCACTTCTACGGTGCTGTCCTCATAATCATTAATTTTGTGTGTTAAATCGTAGGAAGCAAAATAGTTGAAACAGCCGCCGTCGATGAAAGTTTTGTATGCTCACATAAAAATACGTGTTAAAGTGACAAGTAGGGCTAAATGACAGGTGCATAGCAAATAAAGCGATTCGTAAGTTAAAAAAAAAACTATCACTCCAAATGTTAACACGAATTATCTATTACCTGTCAAGAGTAAAGCTTTCATCGCTAGAATAATTATTTGTAAGATTGAAATTTGATCTTCATCTCCGAATCTAGTAAGCCACCTTGTTGCATGATCACGTTTTTGAAGTTCCTGTACACGCTTGTAATGATATGCGTGAAAACCATTGTCCTTTAAAAACTTTCGGATGGTACCATGTGAGAGATCAGTGTTCCTCTCTACATCACGGATGCTTCGGTTGGGATTCTCCTCAATCATTTGAAGGACCAGTTCTTCATTCTGCACGTTCCTTACTCTTCTTGGAGCACCTTTGATCAATGCTAAAATAGTTGGATGGTTGTAGAAAAATTAATTATTTACAATCGATAGTATTGGACTACGTTCAGAAATTTCATAATTTTTATCAATTAGACGGAGTTCTTCGTAATTATTTATTAAAAACATATTTTGGTATATGGTTTTCGTACGGTAATCTATTTCAGCTGATATGACAGTTAATAGTTTAATATTCGCTTCGTGCAGTAATTTGAAATAGCGCCGTCTTCAGGGGAAAGTATGCCGATACTAACTAACAAGAATGCAAAGCCTTTTATGGACAATGATCTGTTACAAGCATTTATTTCAACAGTAATGTATTTTACTTTTAACTTATGTAATTTGTTTAAGTGATAAGCATACTTCCGAGCTAAACATACCTATTTAAGGGCGCTATGCACTTGAGCCCATCTACTGATAAGAATGACAGAAAAAAGTGTCAGTTGAGCCCAACTAATCGACAAAATAAGTTGCAGTTGAGCCCACCAAAAGATGAAAGTATCTAGATGAATTTGGTGTGTAATAATGTAAGTAAATATTAAAAATAAAATCATCTATTTATTTGGGTACCCACACTTTTATAACTAGCTACAATTTACCTTTAAAAAATACTTTTAATACTGTAATACAGTTACATGTCATTTGTCAAATATATATTCCGATCATTGACTAATAGAAATAAGGCCTCGTAGAAATATGATCACACGCTTTTCTTTTGCACGAAGTCGAAAGGAATTGCACATGGAGATTTTTGTCGGGCTCGTGATCGTGCGATCCCGCTGTTTTTAGAAGTGTTTCATCGGTAACATCTGTAAGTATTGCCATTTTACAAAAGTTTTTTGTGCATCACCACTTCTGTCCGGTTTTAAGTAGGCGTGCTTTTTTTAAATTTAAACTTATTAAATACTACAGTGGCTTCCCTTTACTACTTAGCATTGTAATCAACAACATGATAGACACAATACGATGTTTATTCACGCGATGTCAATACGCAACTGATTTTATTTACGAACAATCGTAATTTGGTCACACATTCGTTCTGTGATTCGACTAAGGTGCGTAACTATTTATTCTCTATGTAACTTTGATTGTATATTTATATATGTACACATGTAGGTTTACATTAATCTTATTAATGGTTCTGATTTAAAACGAGTATTTATGAAATAGATAATATTACGTTTCGACGGGCTTAACTGTAACAATCATCTGGGCTCAAGTGCTATGCAGAAAAGATCGTTATAATGGGCTCAACTACAACATTTTTAATCAGATGGGCTCAAGTGCAATCGGCCCCTATTTAACAGTGCATTGATAATCACATACTTGTATTTTGTGAGTAAGTACTACAGTTTTCCTCGAATATCAATTTATTTCGTGGAGTACTTTTAAGTCAGTACATTGAAAAGTAATATTCATTATACTCATTCATACAATACATCTATTTCATACGAGAAGTTTACTTTTTTTCATTGAAATAATAAAAACAGCTTTTTTTACTATTCATACGCTACTTTCGACTGGAACAACTTACTTTGGTTGTTAAAGATACATTATTGTTGAAATCAACACTTGTAAAAGATTATCATCCATAAAGGGCTGTGTATTCTTGTTAGTTAGTATCGATATGTTCTCTCCTGCAGTTGACGTTGTCTCAAATTTCTGCACGAAGTGAATACTAAGTAAATATAAAATATAACGTGAATTTGTAGATTTGAAATTTCATGAATTCATTACTCTGGATAATGGCATCTAATTAAAAGAATGAAAGATGCATTTGTTCAAAACGTGTCATACTTATTAAAAAAAATTTTGAAATTCTAACACCTGAAATACGAGTTAAAGGGGTAGTATAACCTCAAAAACCTTTAAACTTAACAATTTTTCTTAAAAAAAAATCTACAAAATCATAATAATTGATATGATTTTTTTTTATCAACATTCGAAAAAATTATGGAAAAAAAAAGTATCAATTCGTGACTGTCACGAACAGTTTTGTAATGAATCAAAATATCCTAATTATGGTTATAGTTTTATTACGAAGGACCATGGATCTGCATATGTTTTGACAAAAATTTTCTTTCAACTAACTGACTTTGTGTGGAATGTCCCATATGTAACTTAAACTTTTGATATTATAAACATATGATAAGTCAACATACATTGTGTATAATTAACAAGACTACGTAATAGTTATTGATGTAATGAACTTGTGATAATAACGAGCAACATTTGTTCTACTGAGAATAAATCTAAGTCAAATGTGAGAACAGAGTCATTACATGTAATTATAATGACCTTGACCACGACCACGTTGTGCAGCAGGTAGTAAATTTCCGTCATGAAACATTTTTTCAACTACTGCCAGAATTGCATTTCAAGATGGAGGTCACCAGTTGGGGAAATGCCGAGTATATGAACGAGCGGCTGCAGCTGCATTTCGATTGCATTGCCCGTAAAAAAGAACCATCCCAGCGTAATCTTGGTGTGTAAGCACCTGGACATGCCCTGGACCATGTCCTGCTTCAGCCATACTTTACCTATATCATTAATCACTATTTGTACTCAACTAATTAAAAAAGTTACATTAGGTGTGCAAGTCTTCTACCACTGATCGACTGCTAATTCAAGTCATAGTAATTTATTTATACTGCACATCTTTACGCGAATAAAAAGGTTGATGCACATTAGTCTTACATTGAAGAAAAATTTCAAATTAATTTTTGTAGGGATCGTTGCAGTTATTACAAGAAAAACGAAAAGTTAACTCATGAGTCACTTGATTAAAATTTAATTTTGCCTTTTTCTTATCCAATTTTTAATCAATCTTGCCAAGTCTTTGTTAGAATTATTACAGTAAAATTGTTACGATGTATGAGTTATTGTAATTTTTTCAATCAACCATTGATTCAGTATAATTTTTATGCAATAACAATCACTAAGTATATTTTTCACCAATTAGACCATGATAGTTTTTAGCAAACTAAAAAATTAAATTTAAGGTTATGTGGTCCGAAGAAACACCACACCACCGTAATATGTGACCCGAGCTTTAACTTCTCAGTTATCTAAAAATAACTATGGTGATTTTTAAAACCTAGTAATTTAAAAATTATTTTTGCTGGACTTAACATTATACAAAACAACTTTCAGTAGAAACTAAACGAACGCAAAAAGGTAAATTAGTTTTAACAAAGAGAGAGCTTATCACGTATGCAAAAAAATTATAACATACGCACTGCCGGTTATGAGGATAAACTATATCTGAATTATGCCTCCGATGAAAACTTTTAGATGAGCACATAAGCTTACCGTTACAGCAGTGGTAAATACATAATTGCAGCAATGATCTTCTCTTTTGACAGTCTATAATGAATATGTGCAGCCTCTTTAATAGGAGTCAAATAATGCAGAAAAACTTTTCACACACTACTCTTTCTAACCATGTATCATTTTCTAATGACTTATAACTTATAAGTTACTTAATTAGAAACGTCACGCACGTCTGCTTCAGTCATCTAACCGACCAACTGATCTGGAGGCTGAAGTTAGAAAAATTTCACATTGGATTTCAAACAAATGAGCGCAGAAAGAGCGTTATTCCATTGTTGTTTATGCTAACAGTAGTAGATGGTCAGGAAATTTCAGAAATCGAGCTTCGCCCAGATGCGTAAGTGCCCTTCCTCTCATCCCTTTGAGAGCGAGCTGGCCTTTAATATTCTCCGTTATTTTACTTCTTCTTTCTTCTCTTATGCCCTTTGGTCTCATAGGGGAGTGGTCCTCACGAATCTGTCCCATGTGGGGAGGTTAGTTTTTAGTCAGTAGGCACACCAGATGAATCCGATACTACCACCCGATTAGCTAGAGTCTCTTTGAAGATTTTTTTTGCCCTGCTTAATTAAAAAAAAAAAAAAAAACTTTCGAAAATACAAAATGACAAAAAAAAAACAAAAAAAAAATAAACCGTTAGTTGTGTACTTAATTTATAATGCCAATTAAATATACGAAAACATGTTACATCTCTTGACAAATACATATTAAATAATTATCACAATTGTATACGTACAGGTACACATCACGTTCTGAACCATCTTCTACTAGGATCCCATAGGCAGCTGTGCCTCAATTTGACAGCAAAATCTCAGATGTCGTTGCCCTGGGGCTAGCTTACTGTTGTTGCATTATCTATAATATAAAGTATCAGAGTTCATGTACTACGTACCATGAATAAGCTCAGGCTACTTTTACTCACTATCGTGTACAGGTGTAGTCTGAGCTGCTAACTTAGGTCGCATATGAAGAAGCATGCGCACGTGTATGTGCGCGCGCGCGCGCCAGTTCTCAGCAATTAATGTGTGCGCGTGGCAAAACCCAGCAGTACAGCCAGAATAGCAATCACCTCTAAAAAAATGCGCACATGTGACTACCAATACGGCAATGGCGTCGTGAGTTTCATGACACCGTGAGCTTGCATTCCCTGGTGCCCAACGAGCACGAGGTGTTTTTATGTCTTTCAATGTCAAAGATAAGAACACTATTTTTTTGTGTACCACCGAGGACATCATCTAATCAGCTGCTTTTATGTCCCTATCTGCTGCAGCTCAAATACTAAACACTCTAGATGTAGGTTATAGGCACCAGGGCATACATATAAGCACGCAACATTGCGTATCTTATACCATGTAAACACCACAAGCATATGTCAGTTTATGAGAGCTGTTGCATGCATACTCGTACCTGGGCCTATAAGTGGGAAAAAAAGGGCTGGGTCGGTGGCACACTATCGAACACATTACGTGATCAAGGTAAATAAACATATTTACACGCGCACACAAACTCATGCCGTAGGGGCTGACAGCAGGACTGCATACCGGAAGTATTAGGGAACCTCGCGATTTTACGATGGAAAAAACGGCAGTATCGACAGCTACATAGTAGTTTTAGCAGACGTAGTGCTACGGTATGACAATTGTATATGTCAATTGCTGGTGAATGAAATTGTATAGTAGATATTCTGCTTACCGACTTCCACTGCATGGCAACGCCGCTTCACGTGTTTGTTCGCGCCATAGTAAAGTGTTCGAAAATTCGAAAGTGTGAAAAGGGTGTATGTTTTTACGTTACGGCTAAACCGATGCACTTGCTCAATAGTGGGATCGAATGAGCTGAAATGTTAGTAATTGTTCATGAAATTCAGACTAGCGCGAAAAAAATATGATGTAGAGAATCAAATAATGCCAATCGATTGTTATAAAATCGAACGAAAACTATTTTTCGCAAGACTGAAAAAAATGGAAAAAAATGACAAAACACGGTTTTTAGCGTCGGAAACGAGCAATGAGCCGTAAAATAAAAAAAATAAAAAATAGACGTATGCGTGGAAAAAAGACGAATGAAATAAGCTCCGGTTGATCCCAATTGGTCCAGTGGTTTCTCCGCCAAATGTAAGAAATCTCGTTTTTGGAGCCAATATTCAAAAATTATTAACTCTTTTTGGCATAAACATTAAGAGCTGAAATTTGGCAGAGTTGTAGCTTTAGTAGTCTTTAACAACCACACAAAATTTTAGCAAGATCTTCGTGATAGTTTTCGCAAACCGCAGCTAAATGCACAAAAAAGTTACTTTCGCAAAACGGCCTAAAAAAAGTTGCTTACAACGTTAGATGCAATTTTTTTGCAGCATCATTTTCTTTAATACTTACTTTACAACTTACTAAAGTATCAAATTTTTTTGAAGTGTGGAAGTTGGTTATTTGTTCCCGAGATATCCATATTTTTAAGAGTGCTTGCAGTTTGAACATACTCGGTCGATAACACCAGAGTCGAGCTTCAGAGAGTGGTCGTAGTTTATGCATCGGCGGCTACGGCGGCTCATCGCCCCTCACGCGCCGTACCACCGTGCGCATAAAATACCTATTAGGTTTATCATTTTTTAAGCAACTTCCGCACAGCAAAAAAAGCACCGAGTTAAGTAACGTTTAAGTTAGAAGTTTTAGTTCTGCCAGGGATCCCGAGACCCGCACCTGGTTTTTCTTTTCAAAAATTCTACCAGTTTTTATTTTACCTTCTATAGTTTAATAATATAATTAGGTTATTTGCAATCGTGTATGATTTAACAATCCATCTATTTAGGGAATCACTACTTAAAATTATTAATTCGTTACCAGATAGTTTGTTACTACTGGGCAAGTCTCCTAATGCACTATCAGTAATTATTGAAGCTTTTTAGTGTCATTGATACTTTGTCTTAAGCAATAACATTATCCTCGCGTTGTTTTTTAAACTTAATTTTCGGTTTTAAAGTTGGCTGATTTTAAAGATGTTTACCGTGGGGTGGTGATATGCTCTTAAAAACTATTAGATAGCCTGCAACCAAGTTACGCTAGTGAAAAGCTTAATCTTTATTTAAATTATTCTGACAGCTACATGTATACGTATAATAGATTTTTTTGTGGTCGGTTAGTCGGTCACTATTTCTTGTACGTTCATACAATATTTTTCTAATCTACATATGTGCCGCCATCTACATATGTGCCGATGCGGTGATAAATATATCAATATTGCTTGTATACCTTTTAGAGTAATATTAAATTTCTTACTTATCTACAAGCATTAGAATCATTTACTAATGTACCTATTAAAAATGGAGGTTGAGGTAAGAACAGCTCAATATTTGTGTCGAATAAATACTACTTTTTCAACTTTGTAGAAAATTTTTATAGACTTTACTGAGAAGGAATAAGCCACAAATTCGGTATAGTAAAAAATGATTGGGTGATATTATGGTGTAAAGGGTGAAAAATTTAACATAACAACCCCTAAAACAGTTAATTTACTTGTTTTTAAGGTCAAGTGAAGTATGTTTCTAAAAGTTTGCAATATATTACTTCTAATAACTAATTGACCTATTTTTTATAACGAAAAGTGCGATAACACCACTGTAAGGATACACAGGGGTTGAATGAACCAAAAACCACCCCCACAATTGAAATACATGCATATGTTTTTTTTTTTGCACTATTATAATTCTGCTAAGATCGTCATTAATTGTTTGTAAAATAATTGAAAACGAATTTATTACTACCATTGTCGTGCAATACATCATAAAATAGATGTTAAGCTGTGCAAGGGTTAAAATAATACAAAACTACCCCTAACATTGAAATTTTCGTGCTGTCAAAAATAAATCAATAATAATTTTGTGATTTAGTCTATAATTTATAGTGTATTTCAATTGTGGTCTAACAACTTTTTTAGAGCCATTTTTTGAAAGGACCTTTTTTTAGTTTATTTGACGGTTTGCAAAAAGTTTACATCCGATCATCTTGAAATTTTGTAGGTTTGTTAAAAATCACCAAACCCATGTTCAGTTAAAATTTAAAGGCAAAATATTTATTAGAACGTCAGATATGAAATACCGAAAAACAGGGTGAAATTGGCCCTTTTTAGCGATTTGCGGAAAAACGGCAAAGCCGATTTGGGTTCACCCGGGCTTATTTTGTTTGTCTTGAAATTGCGCATCTTTTTTATATAGAACGTTTTTGGAACGAATTACAGCTTTTCCGATGAAAGCAAAAAACCTGATTTGGCCATTTTTACTATTTTTTTTGGACCTTTCACTGACATTTTTTTTGTCCGAAAGTAAGTACCGTTGTCATCGGGCTTGAAATCTATAAAAAAAAAATTTTTTTTACCCAGTCTGGATTTTTATCAATTAGGGGTGGTTTTTATCTAGTTTTCTCACACTAAACCTACGGTGCAAGTGAATGTACGGCTCCTCGGTAGTTCAAATGGTAGAGCAACTGTCTAGTAAACAGGAGGTGTGCGTTCGATCCACACTCGCAGAGGATATTTTTCTCGCTCTTTCTTCACATTAAGTGATTCAAGTTTTAATTTCGCCCTACAAGATCAACAAAGTTCAAACAATCCATCTATTTTTCTAATCTCTTGTAATTAACATTCTCATTAGAACTAAATATACAAAATTTGTTCGCAAGCTTATTTGTAAAATTTAATCAGGGGGTTGGTTTTCCGTCCCTTTGCACGCTCTGCTTGTCAACTCCTCATCGGCTTAAATTTTAAGTGTACGAATAAAGTTATTATTCGAATTTCTAGGTTAATTAAGTTAGTAAAATGTAATTTGATAAATTTAACGCAATACCTAAGCCTTTTTTTTTGGCAACATGATACTAACTTTTTTTTCTTTGTTTTCACTTTAAAAAATAAACTTTTGTATAGGCTGAAAATATTAACATATGTTTATCAATATTATATTAACACTGAAATTAGGTGTTCAATCAATGTTTATTTAACTATAATATTTCTAATAAATTTAAGGTCCCTATTTGTTTTATTTGTTTCTGTACTTATTTATCTAAGTTTTTAAATGTACTAACTGCTTGTACTTAATTCTTAATACACAATGCATGATGAATTTTTAATTTTGTTAATGTTGAATCAACAATGATTCATCCTGGATTTTTAGTGATTGAACGTGAATTCATTGTTGTTATAATCATTGATTTACTAGGAGTATTCAGTAATCTAATTCGCACACTCAACTTATACCTCATCTTCAATAGTAATATTAAAGAGATTGCTGCCTTAATTAACTGGTAGCAACTCCAATCTACCTAGGCTATACTAATGTCAGTGCGAAAGTTATTAATTTACTAGAATAACTACTCCAACTTTTGATGTGAAATATCTTATGGCAGGCAGTGAATAGCAGCGTGAGGGGAAATATGCAACGAAAAGACTGGTCCACTCCTCCGTTGCTGTTCACCCCACCACTCAGGCCTCCTTCTTTGTCTCTATATATACAAGCGGTGGAACTTGTACATTTGTATATACGTAGAAACGGTAACTTTACACCATATTGTTGTGTATACATAACTTTTTTTTGGAAAGTGTACTAACCGTGTATTTTTGTATATAATTGTATATATATAATTAAATAACACATGTATAACATATGTATTGTACATAAAGCACACACACGTGTGTGTGTGTGTGTGTGTGTGTGTGCGTGTGCGCGCGCGTGCGTGTGTTAAAAAAAATTCCAAATCTTACTGACTCCGAGAATCGAACCCCCCATTCTTCGGATCAGTAGCCAGGGACCTTATCGATTGTGCTACACAGCAAGTTGAGTCGATCTCTGTTCTTATGACTTATGGATACCAACGGAGAAACTTCTGAATTAGGAAATTGATCGACAATGGGGCGTTTTTATGTTAGGTATATGTAATTCAGCTTGTTAATTTCAAATAAAATAGTTATGAATATTTTTAGGTGGTCTAATAATAGTAGTAGTAGTAGTAGTAGTAGTAGTATGATTCCAATGTAAACCCATTCCATGGTTTTTACGTATCTTATTGTCCTAATACCTTTCTTAGTCTTTTTCCGTCATTACTACCATCCTATTTTCCCAAGTAAACGAGTCTTTCGTGCTGGCCCCTTGGAAAGTTCCCTTCAGACGACTTGGTCATCCATCCTACTGGGTACTATTTACAGGGCGCAGCGAGCACATCCTAGCTATTATCAAGTTTAATGGAAAGATATTTTTCCAATAAGCCATCTAACTCGCTGTACCGACCTTTTTATAACCAACAGTGACTTTACCTGATGGGGTAAAAAGGCATTTTGGTAGTACCTGTAAGAGTAAGTGAGTAAGAGTTTTTTCTTATCTACAATATTAACTGATAAAAATACATATTCGTGCATAAACTGTCTTTTTAATATAAAAATATGAAATGAAGATTAGGGGTAAGTGCGGGTATTATTGCGGTTGCTCCAGTTATTACGATACTCTTATATAATACGTATACATTAAGTGAATTGATGAGTTATGGTGAGTAATCACTTTAAATCATTAAATTAAGTTATAGATCACCCAATTTACCGAACTTCAGTTCCCAAAAAGCGTTAAAAACTTTACATTTGCATAACAAAGTATTACGCCCGCAATAACTGGTGGATACACCTTGGAGAGGATCGATGATTCCTGGTTGAATGCTTAGAGTCAAGAGGGTCAAATAGGGTCGACGGTCACTGGGGTTTCTAATCTTGCGAAGAACAACTCCGCTCGTGACGACTGCCAGCGATTGATTGACTTGGTTTAATAGTGGCCGTCTTTAGTTAACATAGTCTTTTAGTCGACGAATTGCTTCAAGAAATGGTAGTAAAAATGTATTTGTTGGCAAGGTAGTTTCAACTTAGGTGGCCCTTAAAAGAACCGATGAGATTGATGGTTAAGTAGGGAACGTATGTACTTATAATGACCCTGAAAAGGGAGGTACGCTGACCAAAGAATATCTCGTCTTTAGGTCGTTCCCTGGATAACCAACCGCTCATAGTTAGTCAGGAAAGTGGGCCTGGAGAATACCTTCTCTGTAGGTATGTCGTTAGAACAACCACTAAGAAGTTGGCCGTTGTGGCTGCCCGTACTCTTCAGGGCTGTCTTCTCTAGCTTACATTTGTAGTAAAAAATTCTCTGACGGTACCATGCCAGATTGTGGTACGGCCACATAACTCTGAAATGTTGGAGCAGGTAGTGCTCTGGCTACACACGTCCCCTGGTATTCCGCCGTAGATGTTAACGGTTAGAATACATTTTTTATTGGAGTCACTCGTCAACCCTGGAAGTTCAGGGTGAAAGTATGTTAGTTAGTGAAAGTATGAAAGTAGTTTAGGGTGACCTAGGTCACTTGCACATTCGAGAAGAGCGTCATCGATAACCGGGATATCCAGCTATACGACTATCACCTTCATTCTCGACGCAGCTCCGTGACATACCTGTAAACGGCGGCAGAAATTTCTGAGACGTTCTAGCATATTATAACCACACTTATTTAATTATGTTGCAGTTAGCTTTTATTTTATGTCGACGCTACCTAGCGAATCCTGCTGAACTAAAGTGAAGAGCTGACGTATTTTTGCAAAACTTAGGTCTTATTTATTACTATGGTTATTCAAAATTTCAAGATAAAAAATATACTAAAATCATCTAGGAAGTTTCAAGAATCGGTATGCAAAATTTCAGCAAAATTGGTTCTATAGTTTTCGCGGATAGCGATTACAACGGATTTAGCGACTTTACTTTATATATTAGTGCTAATAATTATCACATAAAAATTTCAATTAAGTAACCCTTATTTGGGTTTTGTATATCTATGCTGAACGCAATAGTAAGTAGCCGTATAAAAAAAATACACAGAAACATTTGGATCTGCTTTTTCAGAGATGCTTTTTATGGGTACAGTACTTTCACGCTAACTAAATATACATTCCATTCTACAAATTATTTGGAATGATACCCTACCATCCAAATAAATAAAAACCGTACCTCGAAATACAATGTTGGTAAAAGTGTATTTAAAGAGAAATAAATATAATATATAGATTCTGTGAGCAATTAATGTAAAAGTTACTTCATATCTGTAAGTTTATATATACCAGATTACAATAGTACTGACGAATAAATACACTACGTCACAAGGTATGTTTGTAAAAAAGGAGGGGAGGGTAATAAGATACCAGAACCACCTCAATATAAGAAGTAGCCAGTATCTGTTAAATGTAAAATAAACGATCAGATAAAAACAAATTTCCCGAATCTGACATTATTTGAGACAAAGGTATCAATAATGCCAAAAAAAGCTTGAGAAATCGTTAAAGGCACATAAAGAGACTAATCCAGTACTAACAAACTATTTAGTTACAAAGTGATAATTTTAAGTACTAAATTCTACCAGTTGTAAAAATGAAGATACAATGATTATTAAAGAAACCATAAAATTTTTCATCTCTGGCCTTTTTTTAAAAATCTTTTAGTTAAAACCAATTGACGATCGATGATCATAAGTTTTTTAGTATTACTGTAAACATTAGGTAAAAGTAAACTAAATCATTTAAATTAAAAAAAAAAAAAAATTATCAACAAATTTGATTTGCAGAGAAATTTTTAGTAATGTTAAAAATTCTTTAATAAATAACGTTATTTTAATATCTCATAATGAGTACATACATGGTGAGAATAATATAATTAAAATAGCAATGACTCGAGAAAGTAAGAATTATTACAGTATAGATTATGCCAGTTATGAAGAAGTTAACAAAACTGACAACTGTATTTTAGGGTAAATGACCCAACCACACTAAAACTTTCGGCTGTGCTCAATTGTTTATTTCTTAATGATTTTCGATGTAAACTGAAGTAATTTCATTTTATTATCATCTACAGCATCTTGTGCGATTAAAACTAAGAACGTTTTTCTGTTATATTACTTACAATTAGTGTTGACATCACTTGTTTGTATTACTGCAGACGGTTATAAAATCAACACCAGTTACTGCACAGGAATTTCCCATAAGGTTTTTATGTTAAAGCCCAGACCTAACTACTGCACACCAACTACTGCGACTGGCTATAAAGGTTTGTAGTTAAGATTCGTAAAAAGTCATTTGGTTAAATAATTATGTATTCTATGGTATGAAATATGATTATGGATTGAACGTTCTTGATATCCAAACGTCTGAGCACATAAATTTTCCAGTCTGTTTTTCTTATTTTGTATTATTTATATAAATGCGAGTTTTACGGTCACACATTTTTTTATCGGTCAGCGTAACCTTACAATAACTGGTAAAAAATAATTTTTCAGATACTTTTCAGAGATTACCGTAAATATACACGTAAGTTTACTACAAACGTCACCAACTCACATTACTGATAGTCGACGAGTATGCAGTAATTGGTGCCTGTGCAGAAATTGGATCATTTACTTCTATATTAAAGTTAATGAACGAGCTATTTCAGAAATAAAATTATTACGAAATTATAGTTTTGCAATTAAAACAAGACTTTTTTTTAATACTACATAATTAAGTGTTATCGATCCACTTTTAAACGCAATATGGTCATCTAGTTTGAAAAACGAGATTTTTGGTGCTGTCACTCTCCTTGGTTTGACAGGCAAACAGGTTTTATTCCAACGTTACCTATCAGGGTCCTTCTCTCTACTAAAGTGATCTCGATGTTGCTACAGTCATCCCATTGAATACTGATAAACCTATATTAACTTTTTTACCCGTCTCGTCAAGTTAGGTCTTACAAGCTATTCTGAAATGTAGATCACCATCTGGTGGTGCTGATGGCCTCTCTGCCAACATGCTAAAGTTTTCGATTGATCGTATCCTGGAGTCACTGACGTTTCTTTTTAATAAATTATTTACCATTCCACATTTTCCAAGATCATAGAAGCTCGCACTCATCACACCATTATCAAGAGTTCGATCACCTCTTTCACCGTTAGAGATACGCCCGGTTTTCAAGGCGCCGGAACCCTCTAAGGTTGTTGAGCGTCATGTTTATCAACAGTTTTATTAACATCTGGAAAATAATCGGCTACTTGTCGCACACCAATCAAGTTTTAGATCAAAGCATATCACCTAAGCAGCAATCTTACAAGTTTTAGACAACGTCCGTCTGGCAATTGATAACCAGAAAAGGACATTCTTGATCTTGCTTGGCTTTAAAAAGGCCTTCGATACAATTCCCCAGGCCTGTCTACTTAAAAAGCTACATAAGGCAAACTGTGATGACAAAACTTTACAATGGTTTTTTTCTTACCTTACTGAACGTAGTCATGCCGTAAACGGTCAAAATTCAAATCAATCTGATTGGCTCAGCTTATTAACAGGCGTTCCACAAGGCACTGTATTAAGCCCTTTACCCTAGCTCATTTACACCAATGACTTAGTAACATGCCTTAAACACTACAAATATGTTGTGTACGCAGATGTTCTTCAAATATATCTCTCTTGCAATACCAAGGATATTTTTTCCGGAGTAGATGGAATAAATTTGGACTAATCAGCCATCGTCAACTAGGTGCTGGAAAATGGATTAACGCTTAACTTGCCGAAAACAATACCACTGATCCTGAAAAGTGTAAGCTTTATAAATCATCTTGATCTCTTTATCTTACCACTTGTAATCATCCATATCGCTAATAAAGTAAATCGCGCGCTGTTTAGTCTCAAGCATTGCTAACATGCTTTGATCTTTCCAATTAGAATATATGTAATTGAAAGCCTAATTTTTCCGTTGTTCGACTACATGTCTGTCGGATACCACTCGGATTGCACTAAGTTGGTTATGACTACCAAAGCAAGGCAACCAGTTTTTCGAAACATTATTACTCTCGATACTCGCTCATAACCAATTATCTTATATTGCCGCTAAATATGTTATCACGGTTGAGCACACAGAGTTAAGGAGATCTTCTCGGTTGGCATCTTAAGATCTTTTGTGCCCATCATTTCGCACTGAGGGTTACAGACAATCAATTATTGTGAAATCTATTTTGTTATTAAACCGTATCAATCAAATAACCATTACTCACTTAAACACTAGTAAGTCTAAGGATTTTTTGTTTACTATCCTTCTTAATCTTGATAAACATATTTGGGCATCAGATGGTAGACTATCTCCAAGATTATAAACATTATCTATCAGTCAAAGTTACTTCACATTTAGTTATTATTTACCATAAACTGTTAATGCAACTCTCACCATTTATTACTTGCCACATCACTTATCTTATTAAATACAATTTGTAACTTTTGTTTCTATGAATGATAAAATTTTTTGAAAATTATATTTGAGCTTGATAACATAGGTTTTCAAATTGAAGATTTGATCTTTTCTTGCTTCCCTAGCACCTCTGAGAAACCCATTGCTTATGTGCGTATTTTCATCCATGGTTCAAAAATTATAAAGCCATGTAAAATAAGGTCCCCATTGTTGTGTAAAAGACTGATTACGATAAAATTTGAGGTAGTTTTTTAATATGCCAATTACAACAGCATATAAATACAAAGTAACACAACAATGCAGAACCTATTGGGCATAGTTCTTAGAAGTGGCTGTCAAATATATGAAAAAAGTGTTATTTACTAATCTTAAAATTTAGTTTTAGTATCTCTGTCTTTCTAATTTATAACATTTTTCTTGTAAAGATATCATTATAATTATTATTGTTACGTCGGCGCAACGTATTATTTGAGCCTAAGCTTTCACTTAATAACTCGGAACTCGCACTGGGCGCGTAGTTGGGACGCGGGGCTAAAGGGTAGTTATTTTTCTATTCGAGTATTCGAAAGGGAGCGAGGACGGCCGTTTTGACTAAATCGACGCGGTTGTCGAGCGATAATTCGATGCACTCGTTTGCGGCGCGCCTCGGATTTATTGAGAATACCTGGTGAAATGAGTCGAATATTATCCCGTTCGCGATCTAGAGGTTACCAGTACTGTAACGAGCAAAGGTAGTTACACTCTAGAGGTTACGCAAGGGGGTAAAATGGTTTAAGTTCGCGACCGGTCTAGGATCCACCAGTACCATCCGGAGTAAATGTGATTGCCCTAGACTTTACGTGAGGACTAATTTGTCTATTTAATTTTGTAACGTGGGATTTACCGATACCTAATTTCAAACTCTAACAAAAACACGTCCACGTTTGAAACCGAGAGAAAAAAGGAAAAGAACTTGTCACTTTGTATTTGAATTCGACTTAATTTTATTTATCGATATGCAACGTACAGCGGAGTGAACCAGCGTGAGGTGTCCGACATCGAAGATTGAAAACCGCACTCGTGGAGGACCGTGAGATAGTAGAGGCGGACTCTAGCTACCTAGTCAACCGTTCGAGGGTGAAATTAAACTGTCATTTTTCTGTACCTTCAGGCCCTTTTTAGAAGGAGTCACGAACCTCGGCCACGCGCTGGCTCGAAAAACGCAGGAAAACTTGCCGGGGGAAAATTTTGAAGAAAAGACAATAGCCGAAAATCTAATTGGCTAGAACTGCTCTAGTTTAGCCACTCAGAAATTGGCGCATCTCTTATCCGGCTTGTTCTCCTCTATGCGTTAAGAGAAGGGTAGGTGATTCACTTACTCATGCCCTTCCTATCGCTTTTACATCAAAAAGTTACAAGAGATTATCATAACTTAATATTAACGTTAAGATGTGGTATTATCATTATTAACGAATAGTAAACATTGTTCGCCCATTTAATCGAGCCCAATGCAAAAAGAGCGGTGAAAATCGCTTAATATCTAGGTTTGATTGAATAGATGCTCAGCACCTCGTGATTTTAATAGTAGTCTTAGTAGTAGTTAATTTTAGATATTAATAACTATAATAATTACTAGATTTTCTGCTAGTTACACCTGTACACGTGAGCATTGATCAGACTACTAATAATCATGAATGATTAATTAACAACAGTTTTTGTGGTTAAAACACGTATACCTATGGAAACAGTAGTGGGGTGCTCGTCGCGAACTATTATATTGTTAACTTCCTTAGATTTACTGATAGTTTCCATTTATTGTTAGTTGTAAATGTACTTCAAAATGTTAGTAGCATTTGGTCAACTATGGTTTTCTCTGCTTGTCGTAGGAGAGGAAATCGGCTCAGGGTGCCCTGGGGAATCGGGAATTCCGTTACCCGTGGTTGGGGGCAAGAGTGCAGACTCTCTCTCGACATCTTTGTGTCAGGAAAAGAGGGAAGTGCCATGACTTTCCCGTTTTCCTTTACATTTGAAACAGTGACAGTTTTTAACAAGATTACAATTTAGGCTATTGCAGTATGTTTATGAAATTGTTCACGCGAACGTTTACAAAAGGGTTGTACAGTAAACCATGAGCCTGCGAACATGAATGGTAAAAATCGGATAATTCTTTGAAAGTCGATAAGATTGTTTTCGTAGGTTTATGTAATATTGTTGCTGGCTAATGGTGTAGCGTGTACAGGTTGTATTAACCATATAAAATAATTCTAGCATTTGCTAATATTCTCGCTTAGTCTATGGGTCTTAACTCTAAGTTATCCTAGTTTTTAACATCGCATCTTCTAAACTCAATCTATGTATACTAATATCTAATATTAAACTTCAGCGCAGCTGTTCCCAGTTAACGTTTTGCATCTGTTAGTTCTTTAAAGTTATTTTATTATTTTACGCTTTGAAAAGTATTTCATTCGATTTCTTTTCCGGTCAGCATGGGCCAGTGTGCATGTACGTGAGTCATGCATGGGCGTAGTACCTTAGCCACGAGCAATCTTGTAGGTGATTCACCTCTTTTCAGATGCACATTGGCCCCTGCGTTTAGTGTTCTAAAATCGGCACGGAAAGTTTTGAAGCAAGGAAAAAAAAAATTAATGTGGATACACCGATGTTACATTATAATTATTGTTATTATTATTGTTATTATTATTGTTGTTATTGTTATTGTTGCTATTGTTGTTGCCGTTTTCGTCGTAGTCATCGTCGTAGCATCTGATTTTTCTTATACTGACAAGTGCGCAGTAGTTAGTACCTGCGAAGTTATTGGGTCATTTACCACTGTATACATTTTCCTATGAAATTTTTTCAAATTGCATTAGAGAAGTTTTACTACCAGACGAAATAAATTAAAAAATTAATGCTTTTGTCATGTTTATAACAAATTTATGTATGTTAGAAGGGTTCGTGTCATGGTACAAGACTAAAAATAATAAAATTATTAAAGTATAACATTAATTCTGAAACAATGAAAGGTTAAAAAATTGTAAATAAAGTTTTTATTCCTGGAATAACATTGAATACAGGATCTTTATCATCGTCACCTTTTTCTTATCATACAGAAAGTAATTTTCGTAACAGTTAGCATTTTCAAGAACTATTATTGAGTCACAATGTCAAAGTTTCGTTAAATTATATTTATATTTAACGATACATACTTTACGTCACTAGCACACAAAGTATAAACATATGATTGTTGTATGTTTGTGTCCGAGGCACGTTTATTGTTTTTCTTATTAAGGGCACGAACTGGCTTTGGACGGCACCGGTATTTATGCACGACGTTCTCACGAAGTTCAACCATCGTGACTACTAAACTATTTAAAAAAATTTTTTTTTATTCGTTTTTCAAGTTTTTGTTTAGTGAACTACATGAATGCAGTACTAACGTTTATAGAGCTTCGTTCTTCCTACTTGTCTGGCAACCCCATTGTTACCTGAGAAATTGTGTCTATACTCATCTCATGTTTAAAGAACTTCGTTCTGACCGTTTGTCCCATGACCCATTAATACCCCCTGGTTTGTTGTTTTAATTTCCTTTATAATTTTTTCATTTGTTTTTTTTTATTTTTTCTTCATAACCGTTAGGTTATCCCAGCGCAGACCTTGGCAAGGATCCGTGGTTCCTGGTTGAATGCTTAAAGTCGAGAGGGTAATATAGGGTCGTCGGTCACCGGGGTTCCCAGCCTTGCGACGAACAACTCTGCNTGTTCACGCTCTTCTCCCTTTATAATATAGTGCATTATTGCAAAATTCTTATTTATAAATTCATGGAGTGTAATAATCTTGAAGTTACTTCTACTAGTTATTAACTAATTATTTAATCCCACTGTAAGTTTTTCATGTTAAATTTTTAAAATATGGCATTACAGTACGTTATAATGTATTGTATAATATTACTTATTCTCTTACTGTTGATTCGATCATTCTTTTAATGTTTTTATTTGTGTTATTGTTACAGTTGGCTGCGCTACGAGCCTGTTAGATATTTTTACATAATGCAATTTTTTTGTTTGTAAATATGGTAACTAAATTATAATAAACAAATGTAACCTAGATTTATGTATGTATGCAAAATTTAATTAAAATTTTTTTTTTTTTTTTTTATTTTTTTTTTTTTTCCTTATTTTTTTTTTTTTTTTTTTTTTTTTTTTTTTCAAGAATTGTAAAAGAAAAAATTTCTAAGTTAAAGAAAAATTATTGTGAGAAAATAAATTAAAATTTGTTTAAAAATTAATTGCTTGGGAGTGTGAGGGGGAGTGGTGGGCAAAGGTGTGCAGAAGAGTAACACGGCACGGTTGGCAGATATACATATATAGTGGGAGGAGGGGAAGTGCTAGAGAACAGTAGGTGAGGGGGACGGGGTAAGGGGGGAAACTTAAGAGGAAGACACTTCGGGTAAACCACTTCCGTTTCAAAAAATCTGTCGGTTTTAAAATTCCAGCCCCCCGAGTACGCGACATAAAGAACTTCGTTCTAAAAAATAATGTGGAGCTGAGAAGTGTAAAAAGTGGCTGTTTAGAAATAGTTAAAGGGCTGAGAGATTTTCTTAAAAAGTGTAAGGAGAACTAGAAGTGGGGGTGCAAAAAGTAATTAAACTAAAAATTACATGATCACTTATATCATTTTACTTCATTTAGAAATACTGCTGATGGAAGGCTGAAGGGAGTTCTTTTAAACTGTAAAGAAGGCATTTTATTGGGTTATCCGCTTATTGAGTTAAAATTATGAGGGGGTGGAGGGGGGTTGAATGAAAATTCAACCCAATAAATACATACTTAAAACTGAAAACATTTTACCTTAGTTAGAGGAAGGCTGAGGGGGGCTCATCAAAATTACGCGGGGAGCTGAGGGGGTTTCACAAAAAATTCAATCTAATAAGAATTACGTCATTTTTTTTTTTATTTTTACCTTTCTTAGAAGGGGGCTGAGGAGGGGTAGAGGGAGGTTGTGTCGAATGACCCTCTAAAAACACAATATATTATAGGAAGATATGTATATATATATATATACATATACATACATACTAATAATATTCAAAAGTTTTGCAAACTGTTCACTTAAGTACGATTTTGTCCTAATTATAATCCATGCTATTTTTTCCTTCTAATGTCCGCAGAAGTTAATTTTGGTCAACGCAAACAGACATGTATTTATATATACATATATATACTAGTGGGATTTCCCCTTCCTACGCGCTTCGCGTTAACCCCCTAATACTCTATCGAAAAACAAGAGTTGTGTGATTTAATATATACTACTTTTTTTTTAGTCTTAAATTATGAGTCATATGTCTTCATACTCTAAAAAGTAACGTATACAGCATATAAATATTTCGTATTACAATATACTGTATAAAGCATTATATTTATTATGAAAGATAAGGTGATATTACCTAAATATCTATAAGTTGATCCGTATACTTGATCCATGTCAGCTTTGATACACCAAGTATGGATCCAGAATACATCCTATGCTAATGATTTTCTTAATTTAGGATAGTACAAGAAACAACTTCTTAGAAATAAAATTTTTGGTACAGAAGTTGAATTTAATGTTTTGTTGAAATTTATGACATTTTTGTAACAATTTAATATGAAAATTGATAATTTCACCCGTTATATTGGAAATGATTCAAGTAATTTAAATTTAACACTTTATTTCTAGTAAGAATGATAGCGGGCATTATGAATTATTACAACATCAAAATATCGGAATCAAGGAAAAACTAAAGGATATCATGAACAAAAATTATTATAATTCTAAAAGAAGAAAGTTGCAAGATAATTTTAACATTAAAATTTCGAGTAAAAAAAAGGAAAAAAAATTTGTAGTTTCAAAAACTGATACTGTCGAAACTGACGAAACAGATGTTAAATGTGAATTTTGTCCTGCAATATTTTAGCAAAGTGAAAGAAAAACTAAATTATTTAAATGTACTATTAAAGCAGAACTAATAAGTAGAAAAAAATTAGGCAATAAGATTTCCATATCAAGAATTAAATAAAATAAGGGTAATAATTTATTTTTAACGTCTATATTACACAGGAAACAATTTCCTTTGTGCTAGCTCTTACCATGACAATTAATATATCACAGGGCTAAGGTTTTGGTAAATTAGAATTTTATTATAAAAGACCCTTATTTTCCTACTGTCAACTTCATATATTGCTTTTAAGATGCAAGAAATTTTATAATATATGTATAGAAAATAATTCTGAAAATAAGGGAAATAAGTCATCCACTAGAAATATAGTAAGGAAAGAAATTTTTTTTACTTAAAAATTGAAAACCTCTTTTTTTAGTAAACAGTCACAGACAACTCTTATACTGATGAAATTACTTTTTCGGACGAGCAAATAGAAAGTTTACTTTTTTTCACATTACACTTTTCAGAATATTCTTTACACAAAGACTATCTTTTACAAACTGACTTTTGTATAAAATATGTCATTATTCACAAAAATAGTAAAAAAAATTAACAGCAATATAAATTTTTAGAATTAAGACTAATGTATTATGTTACTAAAGTGAACATTTAAATGATAATTTTTATGTGCATTGCTTGGTATTTTTATCATGTAGTCATAAGTTATCATTAATAACTTGATTTTAACAACTATTATAGCAGGTATCGGAAAGGGGGTCAGAGGCGGCCACTTAAAATGTAAGGGGAGCCTAAGGGGGGGGGGTGAAAAGGGTCTTTATTTTCGTAGGATACTTTTTATTCTGTTAATTCAACGGAGAAATTTTGAGTTTTCTACTTTACTTTGAGGGGGGGGGGGGAATAAAAGAAAACTCAAAATTTTGAGAGGGGCGAGGGAAGGGTTGGTGACTAAATTTGGTGTTACAAACTACATAATATATATAACAAAAAATATGACTGAAAGAAATAACCCTTTGATGGTAATTCCAATGTAGAAGTTTTTTCTTCGTAGTTGTAGATTAATAGACTTGAGATTACAATGGTTCGATGAAAACTGCTGAAGTTATTACATACAAATTTATGAATTTACTCATAATATCATGCAAATAATGATTATACAAACATAATGTATTCTGTCGATTAAAGATCAAAAATCATACAAATGTTTGTTAAAAATCAAATATGGTGTTAATTTCCATTACAAAATACACTTTCGCTGACAAATGTTAATAAAAAAGTTCTACACTAGCACCACGGTGTAGAGGTTACTTATTTTTTTTGAAATACTTTGTTTTTTTAGTTACCATTCCAATATAATATTCGATTAATAAAAACTTAAGAGCGCAGCACACCACTTACTGTAAGGAATACCTTTTTGTCTTAAGGGTACTTAAACTATAACGATGCAGCTGCTAGTTGCAGCTTTATTTACTTTTTAACTAAGTTAACTTACTTTAAGTAATTTTTTGCTCTCTGTGAGATTGTTGGTTAGTAGTTTGAATATCGCTACGACGTCGCAGAATCTCGGTTCCTGTTTATCGCGGTTTATTTCGATATCCAGCGATTTTTCGCATAAATCTACCATTAGTCGGACCAAAGCTTGAGCAGTAAAACAGGTATCAGTGAACAAAATCTGTGCACAAAAATGTATTTTCTACAGGCTAATGATTTTTTTGTTGTTGATCAAAATAATTATAGTTAAGTTTTATATTATCATACCGAGTCTTTTTCCACGCGTATTTCTAGTACGCGCCTCCACAAATCAATACAATACTGGTAGCTAAAAACACAATAAAAATCAATCAACATATTCTATTAAAAAAAAGGGATTCACAGAAAACAAACATACCGTAATGCGTCAGCATATGATGCACCACGATACATCAATTTAAACAGTGTGTCCTTATGAGAAGGTCCTAAAACTCTTTCACAAATCAACAAACTTTGTATTCTTATCGAGTCAAGATCGAGCATAATATTTGAAAGCTCATCCAGAGTCGCAAATTCTGTAGCGTAACGGAAAGTGTCTCTTTGAGGATACACTGGCCTTTTAAACAACGATTGACCGTCATGGACTGAATTTAATCTACGAATTTCAAGAGCTTTTTTCCAGTACTTAAATGACAACTGCGTATCATTATGATCATCGAAAAATGTGGATCCAATTAATTCGTGTGCGTCTGCTTGTCGTTCAGGTGTGAATTTTACGTTATTCACTGAAATACAGTGTTATATTTGTATCGTGTTAATCTTAAAAAACAATTAAAAACAAATTTAAAATATGTTATTGTCATATTAAACAGTCGAACCTACAATTTAATTAAGTAGAAGTAGTAACGTAAAAAATAAAAAAAATGTTGACATTATCTTACTAAGATAATCGAAGATCGTCTCTGCACCCTTGAGGCAGGCAGTTTGCAGTGCGTCATCATGATAGCGAGACTTGAGGTGTGGATCCGCGTTATAGCTAAGCAACAGTTTCGTAGTTTCAAAGCGATGCTCTTGTATAGAATAATGAAGGGCCGTCTTGTTCTGTATATCAGTAGCATTAACATCGGCACCATGCTCCAGCAAGAAGGTGCACAATTCCACGCTTTGCACAGAATTTATCAAGCACGTACCACCGTTGTAGTTTGCCTTGATGATATCAGCGCCATGCTCCACTAGGTAGGAGACAATTTCTGCAATGTTTCAGACATCATTGATGATACTAATAAATGACAACTAAGTAATTAATTATAGTTTTTCTTAAACTACTAAAGGTATACAAGAAAGAAAAAATTACTAGGCAATCCGCTATTTTCTGAATAAAGGGATAAACGAAATTACAACAGCATGAAAACAGTCAGAATGACATAGCGGTAAAGTTGCAGATTAGTCGATCAACGAAGTTAAGCAGCATAAGCTACGGTGATTACTTGAATGGGTGGTTGATAATATTTGCCTTTACTGCCGACATTACTGACTTTTTTCCCATTTTATCTCAACCTTCTTCTAATCTTATTTTCAAACATTGGTGTACTGAGTACCCCAAAAGAAAGAACGAATAATAATACATATTTTTAAACAGATACCAGGGTTCGTATTACATTTCAATTTAAGTATAACTCACATGGCAGAAAATACCTAGTTGTAAATAAAAATATAAATAATCGTGCAAGCATTCAGACAATCGAATATGAATTGTATAAAGCCACTAAAAAACACAATAGGACCTGTTACCCGTTTACCCGTTGTAGCACAGTAAGTAGACGTCATTATAATTCCGCAAAAAATCGTAATAGTTAAACCTTTTTTTAACGAAGTATTATGTATATATATATATATATATACATATACACACTTAAATATATTTTCTTTTCTTTACGTTCATCAAGAAATGTTATTGAAATCTTACTAATGTAAGCATACTACTAAAACCGTTGTAATCGCTAACCGCAGAAACTACTCAACCAATCTTGCTAAAATTTTGCATACTAATTCTTGACACTTCCTGGATGGTTTAGTACAGTTTTTACCTAAAAAAAGTTAATGACAACAGCGATAACTAACCTTGAAGATTTCTAAAAATACGCTGCTAGCTCTACACTTCAGTTCAGTGGAATTCGCTAGGTGGCGTAGAAGTAAAATCGAAGGTACCTGCAATAGAATTAAGTAAGTCTGGTTTCTACATTCCCGAGTAAAGTACCGAATATTACAGTTGATCATCGGCAGTGTATAAAGCATACAGCTGGGAGTCGTGCAGCTGGGTACACCAGCAAGCGACAACACTGTTCTCTAAGGGACAAGCGACTTTCATCGAACTCCATTCCGAACCATCAAGATTAACGAGTGCCACAAATAGAAAGGCGTTCTGAAGGCTAACGTCTTCGGCAAAATATCAGGAAAAGGCCTAGTCAGAGCATGATCTACTCTAGCAATTTGGGATTTCATGGCCATTCTTCCAACCAACCTGGTGTTACTAAAGCAGATTTTGCTACCTCAGTAATCCAGGTAAAACAACACTAAGGAGTTCAGGCAGCCAAAACGGCAGTCTCCTCAGTGTTTTCGTCTCAACGGCATACCCACACAGAAGGTATTCTTCAGGCCTACTTTCCAGACTAACGATGAGCGGTTGGTAATCCAGAGAACGACTTAAAGATGAGATATTCTATGGTCAGCGGCGTACCTCCCTCCAGCATGGTCTCCATACACAGAAACTCCAAGAATAAGAGCCAAGCTATCCACAACCAGCTTTCTTTTATCAAGAATAATAATAAGGAACAGTTGGAAATTTTACCACTGGCCTTTTTCAGGGCCATTATACGTATTAATGTTCCTTACGTAACCATAAATCTCATGGGTTCTTTTTAGGGCCACCTGAGGTTAAACTATCCTGCCAAAAAATACATTTTTATCACCATTTTCGGCAACAAGTCGTTGAATAAAAGACCATATAAAGCCGGCCACTATTAAGGACGTTCATCACACATAGCGTTTTTTGTAGGATTGTCCTGAAATTTCAACAGAATGCTCGTAATGATGTGCGAAAGTCACATGTAAAATTTGGGATCGTTTCACAACACCGTTTTTCAAATATTAAATGTCAAAAAAAACTTTAATTTAACACGTAACTTAATGGAGAAGTCACGTAAAAATGGAATTTATAAGAAAACGGTGCGTAGAATTATTCCAATTTTTTTTTTCCGTGACGCAGTCTCATAATATAGATATTATTCTCAATTTTCAGAGATATCGGCAAGTTACTTTTGCAATTAAATAAAAAAAACATTGTAAGACACCTATATATAGGTATACAAATACATTTAAAACAGTTGCAGGCGCTGCCGTTTGCTCGCTCCCCTCTGACTGCACTTTCTACATTTCCCTTCTAACTGTGATGAATGTCCTTAAACTAAGTCAGTCATTCACTAGCAGACGTCACAAGCGGAGTATTTCGTCGCAAGGAAGGAATCCCAGTGATCAACGACACTTTATTAGACGACAGTTTGGTGCTACAATAACATTGACAATAACCATCTTCAGAGAAAGTTACCCTGAGGTATAGAGGCAGTCACGTTTGCTGAAAACTTTAGTCAAGACAGAGTTTACTTAACAAGCATACCAATCGGCCATAGTTCATTGAACTATCTGGCCAACAAATATATTAGAACTTAACAAAGTAGACAAAAAACAGTATTTAGGGCTCACAAAAGTCTTAACCATACCAAAAGTTGGAAGAGGGAGAATTGGAAGGAAAACTTCAAATTCATCTAATGTATATAATTTTAGGCATCAAGAAACAGACGCAGAACATTCATCGAGATTAAAGCAGCAGTATCAAAACCGACAAATAAAGAATTTATGAAGTGAGAAATAGGCTTTTTATTATAACCCTCAGAGTAATCTCTTAAATCTTCCAGATTTTTAAATAGGTAGAATATGTATTTGTATTTTTGTGGCGATAAAAAACGTAAAGATTATGCTCCAGGACTTTGTTGCTTTGGTAACAAAGTTGTGAGACGAGACAAAAAATTTTAATTACACATTTTTGTGAGTTTTAAATCTGTACAGCTTCAAAAAATAACCCTTTTCCGTATATTATACGGAAGAAACTATAAATCAACGGCCCTAGAGGGCCAACGATTATTTTATGGCATAAGAAACGCACGGTACTTATCAGCTTAATTTGATTTTTTTTACTTTTTACAGCTTATTATTTGAGAAAATAAACTGTATGGATTCGGAACAGATATGTTTTTAAGAAGAAGATTTTTGTTTTGAGAAGTGTCAGGAATAGATGTTACATTTGTAAGTGAAAACATTTCACATTACATGTCAGCACAACACGTGTTGTATTTAGTGAGTCTCGGGCGAAGCCGGGGGGGGGGGCTGCTAGTTTTAAATATATTGTTTGGGCACGAAGGGCTCTATATGCAATGACGGGACTTTACCATTTGTTTTATTTTTTTAGAAGTCTTCGACGATAGCAATACTGAATTTTCGAAACATCGGACAAATATAATACTTTGCAATAATAAATAGTCCTGATCAACCAACCAAAATATTGTTCATTTTTTACATCATTATAGTTAAACTTTTTAAATTATTTACAGAATTGTTAAGTTTTTTTTCTTTTTTTCTTTTTTTTTTTTTTTTTTTTTTTCTTTTATTCACTTTTTATAAGCAAAAGAAGATTCCTACCATCAAAATTCATACATTTACATCCCACCCACACTTAGCAAACAATATTATTAACCTTTAGCAAATCTTTTTTTAAATAATGGTTCATCCCTTAATTATTTAATTATGAAAGGCATTTGCTCTCCCTATTTTTCTAGTAGGTTAATTATCATACTCTCTGTCTCTCTTTTTTTCTTAGTATGTTAGACATGGTTACTTTCTATACTCTCTCGACCCATCATATCATCTCTCGTACACTAACATGCAACACTTTGGCTCTGTCAAAATAACATACTTAGAATGTAATAGGATACCTATAATCTTACAACACATCGCTCTCCCTCTCTCTCTGCTACTCCAAGATTTCGCATGTCTTTTCCACCCGCCGTATCACCGCTTTTATTCAGGATTTACGTAATCATATGCGGTAGAGGGAGAGGAGTAGTCCTCCCACTTCCTAGTAAGTGAGCGGTAGTAATGTGGCTTCGACCAGAAACTCTTACCAGGTGGTGGGGGTTTTTTGTGACGGGCTACTGTGTCGCAGAAACTACTTCTTTAAATTGATGATTTTTAATCCATCAATCATTTTACAACCATTTTCAGGTGAAATAACGGAAAGACCAACCAATCTGGTGTTGTAAGGAATCAATAAAGTCAACAATCTATTGTAATCTATTGCCACTTCAATGAAAAAAGTTTCAACCCATAGTTATACCAGAGAACTGAGGTGCAAATTGTTTGCGATATCACTTTTCTCAAAAAGCATGGCATCGAATTGTTTAAAACTTATGCAAGATCTCTAAAATAAGAGACTATTGCAGGTCTTTTTATGGTTCTACTAGAAAAGAAATAAGGCTGGAGGTGTCTTCAACTTTGTGATGTGTTGATAATAAATTTTCTGTAACTATATCAAGAAATCGTTTTATAAAGGTAAAAATGACTTGAATATCGTTTTTAGGATTTCTATACGTAATAAATAAGAATTGATTGAGTAACTATTAACTGGCTGTTCGTTTGAATGTCTTTACTTCATAAACTCCCTAGTGCCCCCCCCCCCTCGTGGTGGGTTTGACCCCCACGGCTTTGACCGAGACTCACTGAATGGAACACCCCAGTCTGATGACACGTAATATAAAGCGTTTTCAGTTATAAATTTTACATCTATTCCTGCCACTTCTGGAAAAAAAATCTACTCATAAAAAACATTTTTGTTCAGAATCCATGTAGTTTATTTGGTCAAATAATAAGTTATAGTGAGAAAAATATAATCATGCTAAATTTTAATTACTAGAGCAAAAAATTATATTACAAAAAAAAATAGTAAAATGAGACGTTGAATGACAGTTGGTAAATAATCTGAAACAACGACCAATGGTGGTACTGTCAAATTTTTGAAACTGACAAAAAATATATAATTAAAAGATTATTTTTTCCAATCTGTTCTGAATCTCTATCTTTTCATTTTTCATCGTCACAATAAACATAAATACATATAATTCTACATATTTAAAAAACTGGAAGATTTAAGTGATTACTGTCAGAGTAATAATGAAAAGATGATCTCTCACGTAATGGATTCTTTATTTGTCGATTTTAACGTTGACATTTCAGTCTCGATAAATGTTCTGTGTAAGTTTCTTAGTGCCTAAAATTGTATACATTTAAAGTATCGGAAATTTCCCTTCCAATTTGCCTTCTTGCAACTATAGGTATGGTTAAAACTTTTGTGAGCCCTACAGGCTGTTTTTTGTCAACTTTGTTAAGTTCTAATATATTTGCTGGTAAAGAAGTTCGACGTCCTATGGCCCAAAAAGGACCATTGCGCTAAACTCTTTCTTGACTGAAGTTTCCAGCAAAAGTGACTGCCTGAATACCTCAGGGTGGTCTCATCAGACCTGCTGTTGTATCACCACACTGATTGGGAGGAAAACTACAACGTCTAAAGCATTTGAGCTAGTTGTGAAGCTCTTTTCTAACGTATCCTGATATTACGCCAGAGACATTGGTGTTCAAAGCACCTTCTTTTTTGCTCAGTCGTTTTGGTGATCTACGGTGGGGAGATTGGTTCGTGATGCTTGCCCATTAGAGACTGTCCCATTTGCTCAAGTTTATTGATTCTTCATAGCAGTTAGGTTCACCCAGTGCAGACCTTAAAGAGGATTGGTGATTCCTGGTTTAATGCTTAGAGTCGAGAGAACAATGTAGGGTCGTCGGTTGCCGGAATCCCTAACCTTGCGACGAACAACTCTGCTCTTGACGTCTGCCAGTGAATGACTGACATGGTTTAATAGCAGCCGGCTTTATATAGTCTGTTAGTCGGCAATAGTTGACGAAAATGGTAGTGAAAATGTGTTTGGTGTCAAGATAGTTTAACTTTTGGTGGCCCTTCAAAGAACCGATGAGGAGTACCTGATGGAGGCGGTAAAAAGAGAAATTTAAAAATTAGCATAAAAGTGGCTGAACTATCCCAGCGAGTGAGTACGCCTAAGGTAATGGTGGGCTGCTCCCATTAGCTGATCTGTATAGCGTGCTCACTGTGACACATACGGTGAAGAATCCAGCAGTAGAACCACTAGTGTATACACTACTAAAGAATGGGGGTTCTGCAGGGAAATTTAGGGTGAATCACTGTTGAAAGCCAAAAAATTCAGAAAATGTCTCAAACACCATATCCATTATGTTCAAGTGCTTATTGTGCCAAAATCATTAATACATTATATTTCAGGGTATAAAAGAAACAGTTTGCAGTATTTCAATCTATATGTTTAATAGTTTACATTCTTTAACAAATGAATCATGCTATGATGATTGTCATTTATTTCGTGGGAGACTGGAAAGACATACCAGCATTCGTTAAAGCACAATACTATTTTTGAATTTTTTAAAACTACCCACATCACATTATCACGCTTGGCACCGCAGTAACAGAAAATTCTCTCAACTTCTCACGTAATTTTATTGGTGGAAACAAAATTATGAGCCACTCTGCATCACTCATTGGATCGACCCTCGACTGCCCCACAAAATTATTGATGTTAACAGTAACATCATCTGTACTATCTGTAGTACAAAATTTCATCGCATAACCAAGATCCTTCTTAGACAGATAGTGTCAAAACGATAATAGCAAATATGATTTTGTAAATTATCGTTGCAACACAAAGAGTGTAAGTAATTATGACCATAGTTTTTTTTTTAATTTTGTTGTTCACCATCGCCCGTAGGCTCAGATGTGGCTTTTTTACACAAGAATAGTATTTTTCAGCCATCGGTGCACCTGATTTATGACCAAATGTTTATACGCATATAAACATCTGGACCAACTTATAGTCACACCTATGATCACGATGTCGGAGCGAAAGAGACACAGTTAATCGACCCTCGAGAATCAAGAGCACAGGCGAAACGGCGAGACTTGAATGGTCACCAGACGGTCAACCATCCAAGTACTAACCGCACCAAATGCAGCTTAACATCGGAGATCGACGGAACTGCAACTCTATCGTTGCGCCACCACGACTACTATGACTATAGTTCATGAGCGGTGTTGGCTCACTAGTAAGCATGATATTTACTGATACAACACCATTTTAGAGGCCATAGTTCTATTTTCAGTAAGTGCAGATGTTTTTTTAAACTGTTTTTACTGGAAAAAGTTATTATACCACTCAAGTTGATTTGGGACGGATTTTTCCTTGGAATTGTCCTTCACAGTGATTTTAGAGTTTTTTCTTTGCAAAGTAAAAAGGTGATCTCATTTTCCCGCAAGGATCACCGGCGTTGCCTTTTAGCATTAATATAATTATTTACTGGACGTGTTATTGCTTTATTATAGTTAGTGAATTGGCACACAAAACGCTTGTGAGTGCGAAACCTCATTAGTATAGATACAAATACGTGTAAACATAATACAACGCCAAAAAATTTGAGTTATTAATAAGGACAAAAAGGAAATGGCACTACACATTTATTTGGTAAATAAAGCAATTGTTTATCTATTTCACAACTAGTGTTTTAATTACTAGAGCAAAAAATTATATTACAAAAAAAAATAGTAAAATGAGACGTTGAATGACAGTTGGTAAATAATCTGAAACAACGACCAATGGTGGTACTGTCAAATTTTGTATTCATTAAAAAAAAAAAAGCGTTTTGGCCGTTTAAACAATGTCCCAGCCCTCATTGATACAAAAATGTATGAGTAATGAAAAATTTTTTACAATACAAATTTTGGTAAACACAATAAACGTATATTAAGTAAAGTGTACAACATACCTCTGACTCTTACGAAAGGGATGTAAAATCGTAATGTAGTCAGAGTTTTAAGCTCAGTTGCATTTATACCTTGCACATACACAAAGGACACAGTATACGCACGTAATACAATCAAATAAGAATCGCAAGCAGTTCCTTGTGAGACGCACATAAACAGTTCATGTTTTCCTTATACTATACATAAAAGGAGCCCTCAAATCATGTTCATCAAGTTAGTCTTCCCACTTAATTTACTTAACGAGAGACTTATAGCAATTTTTTAATTTCTCTGTATCTTGTCGTCTATTAATATTATTACTAAAGCAATATCTATCAAACATTTCGGAAAACGGCGCTTTTTGTAATTATGTTCTGTGTCTAAAATTTTTTTTATCAAAATTAAAGTTATGTGTAAATTCAATGCTATGTTGTGATAGTACAGATGTATCCTTTTTTTCTCTATGTCTCTTTTATGTTCTGCCATTCTTAATTTTACAGCTCTCGATGTTTGACCGACATAACAGCAGTTGCAATTTGCACATGGTATGTGGTAAACGATATCATTTTTATCGAGTGGCTCGACTACATCTTTTCTAAGTGAAAAAATCAAATATAATTTATTGTTGAAACTGTATACAAGACCAATGTGAAGCTTCTTACAACAATATTTAATGGGACGGTGCAAGTGGGAAATACACGGTAATGATTAAATTATTTTATAATTATTATCATTTCCATTACGATTGTCAATCATATTCATGTTTTTTAAGGTATTTATTCTTTTGTTTAAAAATTGGAACATTGATTTTACCATTCAAGAATTTCCAAAAATGTTTTATTGCATTTATGATTAAGGCTTCACTTGTATTAGTAAATAAACTAACTATATCTAGACTAAAAAGAGTGTAGCCAGGTGAAATGATAGTATATTTTAATTTATTTTTTAGGTAATTGCGTAATCCACATTTACTCTCATGATCTCAGAGAATCAGGTACTCGGACGTTGCTTAACTCAGGGGGTTACACTGAGTTCATGTAAAACGAGATATACTCATGATAAATAACACTAGGAACATCACCTTAATACGAAAAAACTCCTAGGATGTCCAAGAATTTATTAATTTTTCAATTCGTGACACAACCCTAGTCTTCAAGTTTTCGAGCGCGCTGAATCGCAATCTGAGGTCAGATTTAGTTCATCGTCCTTAGGTTTACCTCTAGATAAAGAAAAACCTTGCCAAAAGCATGAATAAGTTATTTCTGTGGCTTTGAGGTTGCCTTATTTCTAAACCAGATTCCAGACAATAAGAAGATTTTACATTCTATTGCAGTGGTATCATATTATATGAAGCTGTGGAGTACCTCCATTTGAAGCTATTACAGTTTTGAATAGGTATACTTCTCATCAAAGAAGATGAAGATCTGAAAATTTCTGCTACCATGGCACTGTAAGGGGACGATAACAACTGCTCTAATGGAGATGTGCAGAATGATTCGCTTCTCAGAATGCCTTGCAGGGGAACGTTTGGGTGCGAGGATGATGCCGTCATGTGTCCAACGACGAGTTGATATTGTCCTCGTCAAAGTCGGAAAGCTCTCATACTTAGCCCTAGAAAGGTATAAGGGTTATTACCACTAGGACGGCAGACTCACCTGTGATCATGCCAGGATCCCAAACGTGCGGGGCTCTTTATAAACTTATGGCTACTTGAACTCACAAAAACCAACTTAAAAAAACTACAAATAAATCACTCCACAACTGCCCTAGTGACTCTAATGTCTTCTGCTATGTCTGTGGAAAATTAGATGTCCATAAAAATCGGTTTCCCATCTCCGAAGAGATAAGAAGAATCCATGAATATTGTTTGGAAGAAATGTAAGAGACTTGAATCATAGTTGGGTTCCATCGTCGATATGTTAGGCTTGTAATAACATGTTCACGCGCTGGAAGGCTGCAAAAAAATAAAGAAAAGGGATTCAACTCAAAATCAAACAACCAAATCGTTGAAGAGAGCTCTAAGATAAAAGGCAATATTATTTTTGTAGTACAAAAGTATCTGGGTTCAACGTAAAAAATAAAAGTGAAAAAGTATACGCGGATGTTTCATCAGTTACGAGAGCGATTGAATCTAATCCAATTAATAGGAAACAGAATGAAAATTTACCCTCCCCAGTGAGTCGATGAAAAACTGATGATAGGAATGATGATTTGCGTGAACAGGATCATAGATGCAACGAATTAGATAGATCTGACGACGAAGATGAACCCGAGGATAAAGAGGAGACTTTAAACCATACAATGATAAAAAGACTTTTGTTTTTTAATAAATACAAAATTTGACGGTACCACCATTGGACGTTGTTTCCAATTATTTACCAACTGTCATTAGACGTCTTATTTAACAATGTTTTTTTGTAATATAATTTTTTGCTCTAGTAATTAAAACACGAGTTGTGAAATAGATAAACGTTTGGCTTTATTTACCAAATAAATGTGTGATGCCATTTCCTTTTTGTCCTTGTTAATAACTCAAATTTTTTGGCGTTGTATTATGTTTACAAGTATTTCTATCTATACTAATGAGGTTTCGCACTCACAAGCGTTTTGTGTGCCAATTCACTAACTATAATAAAGCAATAACACGTCCAGTAAATAATTATATTAATGCTAAAAGGCAACGCCGGTGATCCTTGCGGGAAAATGAGATCACCTTTTCACTTTGCAAAGAAAAAACTCTAAAATCACTGTGAAGGACAACTCCAAGGAAAAATCCGTCCCAAAACAACTTGAGTGTTATAATAACTTTTTCCAGTAAAAACAGTTTTAAAAAACATCTGCACTTACTGAAAATAGAACTATGGCCTCTATAATGGTGTTGTATCAGTAAATAACACGCTTAGCAGTGAGACAAGATACAGAGAAATTAAAAAATTGCTATAAGTCTCTCGTTAAGTAAATTAAGTGGGAAGACTAACTTGATGAACGTGATTTAAGGGCTCCTTTCATGTATGGTATAAGGAAAACATGAACTGTTTATGTGCGTCTCACAAGGAACTGCTTGCGATTCTTATTTGATTGTATTACGTGCGTATACTATGTCCTTTGTGTATGTGCAAGGTGTGAAAGCAACTAAGCTTAAAACTCTGACTACATTACGATTTTACATCCCTTTCGTAAGAGTCAGAGGTATGTTGTACACTTTACTTAATATACATTTATTGTGTTTACCAAAATTTGTATTGTAAAAAATTTTTCATTACTCATACATTTTTGTACCAATGAGGGCCAAGACATTGTTTAAACGGCCAAAATGTTATTTTTTTTTTTAATGAATACAAAATTTGACAGTACCACCATTGGTCGTTGTTTCAAATTATTTACCAACTGTCATTCAACGTCTTATTTTACTATTTTTTTTTGTAATATAATTTTTTGCTCTAGTAATTAAAACACTAGTTGTGAAATAGATAAACAATTGCTTTATTTACCAAATAAATGTGTAGTGCCATTTCCTTTTTGTCCTTATTAATAACTCAAATTTTTTGGCGTTGTATTATGTTTACACGTATTTGTATCTATACTAATGAGGTTTCGCACTCACAAGCGTTTTGTGTGCCAATTCACTAACTATAATAAAGCAATAACACGTCCAGTAAATAATTATATTAATGCTAAAAGGCAACGCCGGTGATCCTTGCGGGAAAATGAGATCACCTTTTCACTTTGCAAAGAAAAAACTCTAAAATCACTGTGAAGGACAACTCCAAGGAAAAATCCGTCCCAAAACAACTTGAGTGTTATAATAACTTTTTCCAGTAAAAACAGTTTTAAAAAACATCTGCACTTACTGAAAATAGAACTATGGCCTCTATAATGGTGTTGTATCAGTAAATAACACGCTTAGCAGTGAGACAAGATACAGAGAAATTAAAAAATTGCTATAAGTCTCTCGTTAAGTAAATTAAGTGGGAAGACTAACTTGATGAACGTGATTTAAGGGCTCCTTTCATGTATGGTATAAGGAAAACATGAACTGTTTATGTGCGTCTCACAAGGAACTGCTTGCGATTCTTATTTGATTGTATTACGTGCGTATACTATGTCCTTTGTGTATGTGCAAGGTGTGAAAGCNATATAAATAAAAATAGTACCTCTTGAAAAGTATAGAAATCTGCTATCAAAAAAAGTATTGAAAAATAATTGGATCAAAAATACACTTTAACACATAGTTTTAATATTAATGTTTTAAGTAACATCTAAATATCAGGATCCAGGCTAATTAGCATTCCAAAAGAAGTTCCATGTTTGTGGGACTACTTCTTACTGGTAAGGCCGGTGATCCTTACAGGAAATCAGATCACCTTATCACCTTGCAAAGAAAAAACTCTAAAATCACTCTGAAGGAAAATTCCAAGGAAAAATCTGTCCCAAAATAACTTGGGTGTCATAGAAACTTTTTCCGTCGTATGTCGAATTATTATGTTTCCTTTTGTTTGACAAGTTTGATAGCTTTTTCAATACTGCATGATTTAAGGGTTACATAATTTGAGCTTTAAATTATTCTTATTATAAAAACTTCTATTTCAGGTAGTTTTTTATTTTTATTCTTATTTCTAGTGAGTAATGCTCAGTTAACTTATAATATATAGTGTAAATAATTACAAGTCAGTATAAGCTTGTGCTGTCAAGCATAATGTTGTAATAAAATTTACAAAAACTACTATAATAGCATTATTATATTTCAGAGAATACGTAGATTTAGTCTGATTATGATGACGAGCTTATCAAACATGCTCTTTTTTTAGAGAACATCAATTCACGGCAACCACTCAAAGTATTACCACGATCAGTATTTAAAAATAATGCTGATTAGTTCAAAGAGAAACCACAACACTATAAGCGGCTTTAACTACTTTATGTGACTGTCGAAAAATTTTTAGAAAAAAGATTGAAACACGAAAGTAACAAATTAAGTGACTCAAAACATTGTATACGCAAACATTTTACTACACTTCAACATCATAATAAAATAACAATTTCGTAAGGGCAAAAAACTTTTATATACTAGTCAATGTAAATGTAAATTTAATGTAATTTAATAATAAATATGTAAATTTATTAATATTAAAGTTAATATAATTTATTGCGTTTATTACAAGTAATTTGTTAATATACAGTATTAGTAAAAGAAAAACAGTGGACAGTAGGTGCTTGGGTACCCATGGGTATTGATAATTAAACATATAGAATATACCTTCTATGAAACAATATTGTGTAGGAAGGTGGTGCGATAATCGTTGAAGTAAAAATACCTACGTTAGTTGGGTGTGGTTTCAATTTATATTTTAATATTTTATAACTGAACAATTATAAACAATATATATAATGGCACAATACAATAAAAAACAATATGGAGACTTGCCAGTACAAGACTGTGTACTTTCATCGAATCTTCCGATGGTTTTAAAACAACTTCCTAAGAAAACAAGAAATACTCTAATATAATAGCAAATCGTTTAACTGTACCCTTTCTAACATGTTTAAATTAAAAAATTTGCAATTTAACCTGTAACCTTATGGAAAAATCACTTAAAATTGGATTTATAAGATCTATATAAAGCTCTCATTTTTTGTTTGTATGAAAGATTACTATTAGATAAACCTGTTTCATTTTCAAATAGATCTGTAATTTTTTTTTTTTTTTTTTTTTTTTTTTAATGAATACAAAATTTGACAGTACCACCATTGGTCGTTGTTTCAAATTATTTACCAACTGTCATTCAACGTCTTATTTTACTATTTTTTTTTGTAATATAATTTTTTGCTCTAGTAATTAAAACACTAGTTGTGAAATAGATAAACAATTGCTTTATTTACCAAATAAATTATAACACTCAAGTTGTTTTGGGACGGATTTTTCCTTGGAGTTGTCCTTCACAGTGATTTTAGAGTTTTTTCTTTGCAAAGTGAAAAGGTGATCTCATTTTNCTTTGCTAATGTATACTAGTTTAGAAATTTTCGAAATAAACATGTACCAAAAAAATATATTTCGTGAAATAAATCATTTATTTTTTTAATCTATAATCAAACCAAATGAATTAATACACAGTATATAAAAATTTAATTTACATTAAAAATAAGCAACAAACTGAAAGAAAACATGTAGAAATCAAATTATTATTATCAGGCGTTGCTCATAGTAGAGTGGGTAAAGGTTTTGGCTAGAATGAAAGAGGTTGGGGGTTCAAATCTAGCTCAAAACTTTTTTTTTTTTTTTAATTGATTAGAAATAATTTAATGCAAAGATTGAAAAAATAAAATGTGTTAAGTAACATCTAAGGACTGTATAAAAAAAAAGTATTATAACAGGACTTGACAATATCATACAAATAAGATTCAATAAGAGCAAAACATTTTGTCAATTTAGCTATTGCCAAATATGCTTGTAAGATTATCGTTAACCGTGCTCATATCACACAGAGTGAATGAATGGGCTGTAAAATAAAGTTCATATTAAGATGACTCTCCTACTTCTAGAGAAAGACTCAAGACCAGCGTAGTCGCCTTCTTATGTCTAACGACCAGGATCATAACATTTATTTCTCAGTTTTTATTGAAATAGGACTGCAAAATTATTTTGGACCACCGTAAATACAACCACACTTTACTATAGGCAATTCGAATACGAAATGCTTCGCATATTTGTATATTTTTGGCGATAATATTTAATAAAAAAGGGATGATTAAACAGATAACTTGGCGGGCACATCGTAGATTGTTCTTAATCATGTGCAACTTCACCCCAACTTCGCCGTAAAAAGTAGAGCTAATTAAGACGAGTTTTTTTAATACGGTAAAATCACCTGTAAGCTATGGTAATCATCATTACTAAGATTCTTCTGTTCTAATTTTACTGTTACTTTAATGGTAAAGATTCATAAAATTTTTTTCTTGGTGCAGCAATATACTAACGTTGAATAATTTTTTAGGCAAGCAAACATGAGCGATACAAAACCGAACAGTTAGATAGTAATATTCACAACTGAACTGTTAACTTTAGCGAGCAAGCGTCATTTTTTAGAAACCTAACTGTTTATTGGTATTATGTATCACTAACGGTTTGAACTTAGGCAAGCATGTATTGATGATTTATCCAACTGATTTTTAATGATTTTTAATACTATTTACTATAGAAATGTTTCCTTAGGCAAGCAAGCACCAGCAGTTAGAAATCTTACCAAATTTTAGTGTTATTAACTAATAAAATTTTTTCTCAGGCACGGAAGCATCGGTGATAAGAACCTTACTACTTTTCAGTATTAGTTAATAATAAACTGTTTCCTTAGGTAAGTCAGCATCAGTGATAAGAATACTAACTATCTTATTTAATTATGTATCAATAAACTGTTTATTATGAACAAATAAAATGTTTCCTTAGGCAAGCAAACATTAGAGAAAGAATTTTTTTAGAAACTCAACTATTTATTGGTATTATTTATCAAAGGACCGTTTTTTAAGACAAGCAAGCATCAGCAATAAGAAACCAACTAACTTTTTGTATTATTTACTATAAACATTTTTTCTTTACGCATATAAGCATTAGCGATTAAAAATTTAACCAAATTTTGGTATTGTTTACTAGTAAAATATTGTCTTAAGCAAGCAAACATCGGCAGTTTGAAACCTTACTTAATTTTAGTATTTTTTACTAAAAAAATACTTTCTCTGGTAAGCAAACATCAGATACTAGAAAGCTAACTGTTTTTTATTACTATTAGTAAATAAATTGTTCTGGTAGGCAAGCAAGCATTGGCAGTAAAAATCTTATTTCCATTCAAGTATTATTTACTAATAAATGTTTCCTGAAGCACGTAAGCCTTAGGAATAAGAAGCTCAACCTAATTGTAGTATTATTATCTAATAAAATGGTTTTTCAAGCAAGCAAGCATCGACTGTGAACACTATTACGAAACTTTATTATTATTCGTTTATACAGGTATATTTTTTGTCAGACACGAAAGTATCGGTTATAAGAAACTCAATTGTTTGTTTGTACTGTTTATTAATAAAGTGTTTTCTTAAGCAATCAAGCATCAATGATAAAAAATCCAACTGTTTTTTAGTATTATATATAAATCAACTGCATTCTTAGGCAAGAAAGCATCAGCAGTTGAAAATTCAAGAGTTTTTTTAGCAAAAGCGAGTTAACAAAATATTGTTTTAGGTGAGTAAGTACTAGCAACAAACAACTTAACTATTTGTTAAGCAATGTTTATTAATAGAATTAAAGCTTAGAAGATCAAACACTAGTTTTAAAAACATAACCGTTACTTATGATTATTAATTAATAAACTGGGTTCTTAGGTAAGCAAGAATTGGTAATTTAAAATCTAACTGTACTTAGGATTATTAGTTAATAAACTGTTTTCTTGGGCAAGCAAGCATCAGTGATTAATAACCTAACTCTATTTTAGAATTTTGTATTAAGAAACTGTTTTCTTAGGTAAGCAAAAATGGGTGATCAAAAATCCGACTGTTTTTTTTCAATTATTTTATTGAAAAGCTGCCTCATAGCTTGTTCCAAAATTCAACTGTCACTTTAAGTAAGCAAGCGTCGTTTTTTAGAAACGTAACTGTTTATTGATATTATTTATTACTAAACTGTTTTCTTAGGCAAGTAAGTATCAACGATTAGAAACTCAACTGATTTTTAATATTATTTACCATGGAAATATTTTCGTAGGCAAGCAACAATTAGAGATTAGGAACATAACTATTTTTTAGTACTATTAGTTAACGAATTATTTGTTCAAGCAAACAAGCATTGGCAGTGAAAATCTTAATTTAATTTTAGCATTACTCACTAATACATTTTTCTTTCGGCAAGCAAGTATCGGCAACTAAAGACGAATTTGATTGTAGTATTATCGAATGATAAAATGTTTTCGCCAGCAAGAAAGCATCAGCAGTATAAAAGGCAACTTAATTTAAAAATCATTCACTTACAGAATGTTTTCTTAGACAAGCAAGCATAGGGAAGAAGGAACCTAATTGGTTTTTATTAGTGTTCATAGATAAACTGTTTTTTTTAGGTAATAAAGCATCAGAATTTGGAAACCCAAGATTTAAAAAAAAAAAAAAAGTAAATAAAATATATTTTTAGGTGAGCAAGCATCGGCAATCAACAACCTAACTATTTTTAAAGCAATATTTATTTATAAAACTAACGCCTAGAAGAGATAACACTAGCAATTAAAAACCTCACTATTGTTTAGTATTATTAACTAATGAACTATTTTCTTGGGCAAGCAAGCATTAGTGATTAAAAACCCGACTGTTTTTTAGTATTCCTTATAAATAAACTGTTTTCTTAGAAAATCCAAAATAAGTTATGAGAAACCCGATTGTTTTTAGTATTATTGATAAGAAAACTGTTTTCTTAGGCTACGAAACATTGCCGATTAGAAACCCAACTGATTCTTATTATTATTCATTAATAAACTATTTTCTTAGACAAGCAAGCGTCGGCAACTAGCAATTTATCTGTTCTTCAAGAATTGTTCATTAATAAACTACTTACTCGGGCAAGCAAGCAGCGCCGACTAAAAATCTAACTTTTTTGAGTATTTTTCATTAATAAACTGTTTTCTTAGGTAAGCAAGAATGGGATATAAGAACTTTAACTGTTCTTTTCTTACCATGCGCTTTGTACCACTACCGTTTTGCGCCCTTAGGCCACACTTTGCGGTCTTGCAATCACTTTGGGTTATTTTAAAAATCTTTTTTATTATCTAGTTCTTTAGGCCAGCAAGCATCGGTGGTAAGAAATCCAACTGTTTTTTAGTATTATTACTTAATAAAACGTTTTCTTGGGCAAGGTAGCATCGGCGATTAAAAACCCTTTAGTACTTAATTTTAGTACAAGCTGCTAATAAAATGTGTCCTTAGGTAAGCAAAAATTGATCTTTAGAAATCTAACAGTTTTTTAAGTTTGATTTACTAATAAACTCTTTTCTTAGACAAGCAAGCATCGACGATTAAATACAATAACTTTGATTTAGTCTCATTAGTTGATGAAAAAGTTTTTTAGGTGAGTAAGGATCAGCAATAATATTCCCATGTCAATTTTACGTATGTTACTAATTAACTATTTCCTTAGGCAAGCAAGCATTAGCGATACAAAATAAAGCTTAATTTACGTATTGTTTACTTGTAAAATATATCCTTAGGTCACTAAGCAACAACGATTAGCAACTTAACAGTTTTTTCGTAAAAATTAGTTAACAAAATATATCCCTAGGTGAAAAAGCTACGGCTACTAACAAGCCATTTTGTTTGTTAATTTATTTATGAAGTAATTGTTTCCTAAGGTGATTATGAATCAATTATTAGCAACTTAACTGATTTTTAATATTGTTTATTTTTGTATTACGCCCTTAAGCAAGCAAAATCCAACAATTAGAAGCGCCATTGTTTTTAAGCATAATTTGTTGTTTAAATGTGCCTTCGACGAGCAAGTTGTTTTCTTATGCAAACAAGAATCAGCGATATTATCAACTAAATTTAATTTATATGTATTAATAAAATATTTCTTAAGGTGAGCAAGCAATGGAGCTAAGAAACCTAACAGTTTTTTTGTATGAATAATTAATGAAATGTGCCCTCAGGCAAGCAATAAACGGTGATTAGAAAACCAACTGTTTTTTGTATTAAGTACAGGCCCACAAAAAAATAAGTGTTCAGTTCTGGAGTCACGACAGACATATTCTTGTATATTTTTAGATTTATGTATTGCTGAATCCGAGTTTGATATAAAAAATAGGGGTTGAGCCGAAAATTTTCAAGATAACCTAAGAAAAAAACCGTTCACAACGGTGTTTTATATATGTTACGCTAGCAGATCACATAGTTAACCCCCACATCTTAATAGGCTAGTATTTTGTAGCTAACTTGTAGTAAATTTGTAGTGAAAAAATTAATTTTGTAGAGCCTTACGATCTCGAGAAAACAGATGATCTGCTAGCGTGATTTCACGCCAGCAGATCACACGCATATTTTGTCGATCGCGGGCTCAGAATGAATTCTAATTGGTAGTATATTTTGTAGCTAATTTGTAGTAAATAAGTAGTGAAAAAAGTAATTTTGTAGAACATACCGATCTCGAGATAATCGATGGATCGGCTGATCCGAGTGCCAGTGATCACTCAAAACTTTATTTCCAGCTGATTGGAGCTTAGTACTGTAGTATATATCGTCATTATAATAAGTAGGTAAGTTTAAAAATTATTATCTAATTTGTAGGACGTACCGATTTCACGATCAACAAAGTTGTCTGGGTGTCGGTATTCCACCAGCAGATCACAGGCACGTTTCTGTTGATCGAGGGCTTAAAAAAATGTTAACCTTAGGTGGTATATGACTTCTACAATTTTTATAGTACTTTACGTAATAATGGCTCAAAAACATAATTCGTGGAATGCAAAAAAGACCTTCGAGACTCTTGGAAGTCTCGAAAAAAATTTCGAGACCTACGATACTGTTGTGAGTCTCGAAGGTCTTGAAGAAAATTTTCGAGACCTTCGAGACTTTTGGAGAGTCTCCGTGGTCTCGAGGAAGATTTTTAAGATTTTTTGAATCCCTCCAGTGATTAGCGGGCAGCTTAAACTGTGTTCACATATGTGTACGTGGATTGCAAAAAAGCCTACACGATACAGTTAGGCGGGTTTAAGTTTTTTTGGTACGCATTGCATGTACATTTCACAATTTTGTGGCCGCAGTATTAGGCCACGTTCTGAGGGAGCGGCAATGGATGGGAAGTTTAAATCTGTGAGAGGGAATATTTCACGCACCTCTTTCACGCTTCCAAATGTCTCATGAGCTTTACGCACGACGCAGCGATGCATTGACGCACTATGTAACCCGCGGCCTATTACCTTTACCGAACACAACTCATTCCCTCTCACAAGTTTAAACGTCCTGTCGATTTCCACTTCATCAAAACGCGGCCTAAGACTGCGGAAAAAAAATTGTGAAATGTACATGTAATGCGTACCAAAAAAGCTTAAACCCCGTATAACTGTATCGTGTGAGCTTTTTCGCAATCTATATTTATTTATTTAATAAGATTACTATTAATTTTTTTGTCGATATAAAACTGATGGAATATTGTTGGTAGGTACACAGATAAGAGCTGTGTAAGTTTTTACATTAATTCTATTTCTTGAAACAAAGTTATAGACGAAATTTCACGAAAATTCGGATTTTTTCGAAGATTCCGTCTATTTATTTATTTAATAAGATTATTATTAATACTTCTGCTGACGGGAAACTGATAAAATACTGTTAGTAGATACACAGAGATAGGCTTTTCTAATTTACAGGGCAATTCTATAATCTGGAAGAAAGTTGTATGAGATCTCTCAATAGAACTCTTTTTTTCTACGCGTTTCTGATTTTCATTTATGGAATATCATTGTTTACAACTATTATAAGTACGTGACATGAAATAGTTATTGGTATTTGGTATTGATGATCTAGAAAAAAACTACTTGTTCTCACTCACGGCTAAGTCCGTCGGCTAGCTTCAGCTTCATCCACATGACCCATCTGAACTTAGGCAATGCCCTGCGCTGTTCCAGGATAGGCTTTTTATGAGTAGTGTCCTCACCCACAGGATTTTGTCCTATCACATGCGGAGTGGGCATCTCCCCCACCTCCTATTTCTATCCCTATCCCTTTCTAAGCCCAAAGCGCCGAGTGCACAGAGTATAACATTGTGCACTATAATATATACATACATATTTTAAACAATGTTAGAAGAAATTTTGATTTCTTGAAAAACAACTCTTTGTGGGCTTGCTTGGCTCTTTAGAACAAAACAAGCCACGACCTCCGAGTATACGATACTGGTAGCAGCTGCATCACTACGGTGGTGACAACGTGTCAGTATGTCGTCAGTGTATTCAGTCTAGAATTTAGCATGGAGTATAACGTGTTGTTGTACAAATCGTTCATTGCGTTAGTCAATAACTGAAGAAATAAAAAGTGCTAAGGTTATTAGTTTTGTGCTTGTATTTTTATAGAGTTATTTTTGAGTGATAGTCAGTAAACGTTTACTAAAATAACATAGTGCATTTTTTACAGGAAATAAGTGAAGCGTTTTTATCATTATGCGATACAGCCAAATTGTGTTTGTTTTTTTGTGAAAATGCAGTACGCGTTGCCTTGATATTATCTGATTTTTATTTATTTTTACCTAAACAGCAGCAAAATCATGCCTCGTGGAAGGCTAGGGTTGTTTCTGTGCAAGAAATTGAGGACACATTAACGCTATACGCACATAAAATTGTGTTAAATGAAAACAATGTGTTTAGTGTAGCTTTAGAAAGTGATCCTATATGGGATGAAATTAACAACAGACACTTCGATGGTAAATTTAAAAGCAAATCACTGCACATTATGGTTACGAGCAACCACCATGATCTTTTGAAAAAGCTAAAAAATCAGCAATTTCCTCCAGAAAATGAAAATTTTTTTGACTCAACATTATTCACCAGTAACAATGATACCAACAATTCAAGTATCGAATACTCAGCTTATAACAAAAATGTCTACCATTTACAAGTGTTATAACGAAAGAAAAATTAGCAGAGTTGATTCATTCTCATGATAACTCGTACCCTTTTTATGGAGCTGTTTGTCTACGTTTAACTCACGTTGCGTATTCACGTTCTCAGCTGACACGCGTCCCCGGAAACTCGTACTTCGTACGAGACAATCATCACTTGCGCAGGAATTCGCCTTTATTACGGAAATAACTTTTTCCTACTTCGGCCGTTTTTCTAGATTTTTGCTGTGCCCTTGATAGGAAAAGTACAACTCGCACCTCGATTCGCACCAATTGCGCATCCAACCGGGACGATCACAATATAGTCTTTTGGGTGTTGATTTGCAAGCTCACTGAGGCCCAGTGAGCATCCTGGTAACCTTGCGCCATAAATACGACATCTAATATTACATAATTGAAATTTTTTTTATTTTTAATGTAAATACTGTACTGCAATGAGGATCTTAAAAAGCTACCGTGTGTGAAGTCGCTTTGTAAGAAATTTGACGTGTGGGGATCTTAGCCTTCTGAGTACTGCAGTCTCTTTTCATTGGCCATTAGTGGATTAAAAGAGGCTACAGCATTCAGAATGATGAAAAACCGCGACTTTTTATATCTTGAGCTTTTTTTATATTTTTAAAAAAAATTTACGGCTGATCTTGCTGAAACATTGAATGCACATAAAGAACTACAAACCCAATATTTATTCCAACTGCCGCTCATTCTGTTACACAAAACGCAAGAATGTATTATTTTTAAATATGAGAAAAAATGACGTTATTTTTGCAATTTAATACAACTACTACTAAACTGACTATAACTCACAAAAACGTATTATTTTTATCGCATATTTTTTACACAAGAATACTTCTTTCGTACTATTACTAAGCACAAGGCACTATGTTTTTTAATTTTTTACAATTTTTAAACAGCTTCCTAGACAACGTACTAACGTTTAAGGAGGCTCTCCACCTTTTGCCAAATATGGGTCATATCACTGAAATTGAAACCTGTACTAACGTACGATTCAGTGAATTTATAGCCAAAATTTGAGGTACTTTGGCCGATGAAAATCTAACAATAAACGTCACGTCAGAGTTTTAACACGGGCCTTAGGGGGCAATGCGATGTCAACCGCGTATATTATTGCTTTTTTCCATGAAAAGATGAGCCATAATGGTCAAAAAAACGTGGTCAAATAGTTCAAACCGTCCTCTTTAAAATAATATTCAGAAAATTATAGGTAAGCGAACTAAAAAAAAAAAAGATATTGGTCGTGGGAAAAAAATATCGCAGGTTACGTCTATGTTATTGAAAGCGCGTGAAATTCAAATATCCGTTGTTCGACGAAAATGCAGTTCTAAAAATAAAATATTTTACTAATTCTTTTTAATTACTAATTTTTCTCTAAAATGTAAGACCTATAAAATAGCTCTTTAAGATGTTTAAATAACGAGGTACCATATTTAAACAATCAAATAAATAAAGAAATTATGTAAAAATATTTTTATTGAGAGATTCTTACGCTATGCATTATAACTTCAGTCTTTATTTTCGTTACAGCTTATTTGGAAATATCAATTCAATATTAGAGTTTTGCAATCACGTTAACTAACTATTTAAAACATCTAACACTGATACAGCTATGGTATCCAGGCGCTTAGCAGAATGCAACTGACAGCAACTAAAAAGCGATGTGTAATGCTACACGAGACACGTAATACATTACGCGCGTAGAATACTATCTCGGGTAGCAAAGGTGGAGAGCCTCCTTAAACAATACAGCTGATTTGCTTTTATAGGTGTGAGTAAATCTAATCGATTGAAACTAATTTTCTTTGAAGACGTTTTTAAAATCCTTNTGACGGTACTTCTGCAAATTAATACAATTACTACTGAAATGACCATAACTCACAAAAACGTATTATTTTTATGGCATATTTTTTACACAAATTCTAAGGGTAGCTTCGCTTTAATTATACATCGCTCAGAGACACTTGGAAATCAACCAGTAATCGTATTATTTTTATGGCATATTTTTTACACAAATTCTAAGGGTAGCTTTGCTTTAATTATATATCACTCGGAGACACTTAGAAATCAACCAGTAATCGTAGTTTTTATCGTTATTACTATTTTTATTAATTCAACCTAAACTTAGGGCTATCTTAAAATCTTATAAGAGACTCGTAAATGACTCCGAGTGCACTACGCTCCAACAAAAAATTTAATTTTTCTTACCATGGATTTAAACGCCCAGGACATGCAGTGTTTGACACTCGGATTCTGCTTTTTAGGTTCTTGTTGCCCTTATATTTTCCTGGTGCACATAACGTATCACAAACGAAAAACACTCTTTTTTTTTAGACTATGTCGATCTACGAGCACATAAGAAATATTGCATGCAACTTCACAGAAATATTTTTATCGGTTGAAATGAACAGTATAAACAGTACATCAAGCTTTAGGTTAAATAAATAGTTAATTGCATTTTTTGTCAAAGAAACAGTCAACAAATTCAAATAATAAGTATGTGAAAAATCAATGTTTGTTTGAAAATTTATTTATAGCTATTTTATCCTGTATTTTATGTACAAAATAATTGAAATTAGAGGACTCAGACTAATTATTCAATCGCACCTTGTGTAATATAAAAAAAAACCTTAAAATTATGCAAAAATGTTATTACTATGCAACAGAATCGCAGTTTTTAAAAAAATGATGATAAATAATTCATAAATCACTGGTCCATAATAATTTTCAGAGCAGTAATTTCTGACTTAGCTACTTTTTTTACCAACTCGTCGATTTTTGCTTTCAAGCCATTACCGTGCCTTTGTTATAGGTTAGGGTATATTTACCATGATTTAAAAAAATTTTACACCTAAAGTGGCATATACGTACACATGGTTTAATCATATTTTTAAACGATGAAATTACAGTCATAACATATTACTATTTCAGCTTTATGTAATTGTGGCTCTTAAATGAAGTGTTTGTTAGCCAAAGAAGATGATAAAAGTGTTTCAGCTTCATTTCAAGTACTTTCCGGATCAGGAGAAAAGTGCGGCGTAAGACCTTTGAGAGCAGAAGAGCAAGATAAAGTTTGCAAGGAAGTTAGAAAAGCTGGGTCAGTTGATCAGTATTGATCTCAAACTGCTAATAATTTAATGAAAAGTGGTCATAAAAAACCTTCTGTTTTATACGGTAATCACGTACTGCACAATGCAAAAGTCTACGAACAAAAAAAGTAAACGGTTATGATACTCATACTATTAGAGCTTTGGACTCAATAAAAAATTCTATTCATTCTGATGGTATTCATGATATTGAAATGAATCCATTTTATGTGCATGTATGGACAAACGAGCAAATTATCTCCTATAAAAAAGTTGCCAATTTAAGTGGAGTCACAATGTGTGATGATTTGACCGGACTGAAATTATAAAAAATTAGGAGGCTGAACAGTGAAATCAAGCACTCTTTGTTTTTGTACGTTATTACGTAAGTTTTTATCTTATCAAAACTATTCTGTCTATATATAATATAAATACGCCACAGAGAAAAAAAAAATTACTTCATTGGCAGTGTAAACCTGTGTCATTTTGTTGTCTAGATTTTTTCTATTGTTTACGAAGTGATTTTCACTATATGTGTAGTAATTTTCACCATAGGTACGTAAATTTGTACCACTTGTATATGGTGAAACAATTATGTTAAAAAAAGTTACAAGCAGCTAGACGATGAATTGACAATTTCTTACAGAGCTAGTTCCACCAAGTTTTTATAATTTTTTTTTCTCAGTGTACAGTTCTAAAATCAAGAAAAAATAATAGATAATTATTGTACTTACACTTTTTTCAGCGAACAATGCAAAATTTGTCAATTCACCGTTGCCTTGCAAATGGCTGGAAGACAGAAAACTTTGGATGTTATGATTTTTTAAATAAAATTTCACTTTTGTGGCCACACTCCATTTCCTCGAGAATTCATATGCGATGGTTCGCGTGCGTTATTAAATGCAACAGTTTCTGTGCATACAACAACTTATTCTAACATAGATGAATATGCTAATGTATTAGAAAATGTAGATGTAGAAACTAGAATACGTCAAGATGTTGCACTTTTATGAACGCATACATAAAATTATTGCATAATTCACTAAGAAAAGTTAGAACGCAGTATATGGCAGCTGTCAGAGCACTTCTAAAGTGCACTAGCATTAAACTTGTAGAAAATATAATTAAATAAATTTTTTGCTGTCTGAATGTGAAATAGAAAGGTAACTTATTAATGGAGAACTGATCGAATGTTGCAGAAGTAAAAAATGGATCATCTCTTATGTAACAGGTATGGGATTTCATCAATTTTGTACAAAAAAACCTCCTTTGTTAAAATATTACTTCTAAGCAACCCTACCCAACTGTCATCCACCGATTAGAATAAAACTTTGCACATCGATATAACACTAAAGAATATTGAACCCTTGTTTTTTTATTTTTCCGAAATCAACTTTTTGTGGGGAGAAACCACCCCTAATAACCGGTAAGTAGGCTAACCCACGTAACTCTGGGTAGAGTGAGTTTATTTGACTGCTTTTTAATCAGAACATTACGATCTTGACCACAGATAGGCTAACTTACCTCAAGCCTTATATATCTGATCCCCACAAACCGTTGCAATCCTTATAGATCACCCCTAACAACCTGTAAGCAGCCTTACCCACGTAACTCTGGGTAGAGATAGTTTAATCATTTCCTTATGTACAAAAAAATAAATTTGTTGATTTCAAATAGCTTATAACACCCTTACTATAATAACTTTTATCTCCACACGATACACAACCGTTAAGAACCACTCTTACCAACGCCCAAATTGGCTATCCTCTCTAATTACTTTTTTAACCTACATTTAGCGTTATGCAGGAACAGTGACGAGGACGTAGTAGGTGTCTGTTTTCTTTGGGGTGCTAGATTGTCGTGAGTCCCCTTGCCTCTCACGTCGAGGTGCTTGATTATCGTGAATCCCTTTGCCTCTCACGTTTTTCAGCCCTTACAAATATTATTGTATCAATGGATGCCCTCTATTTTACAAGTTCATCACAGTAGTGAGGCGAGTTGTTTTTATTAATGGCAAAAAAATGTCTGCGGTATGCACAAATTAATCGAACACCAAGGGCATTAAATTATCGCAAATTGACGGCTAAGTGTACATTCTCCATCAATATTCTGAAAGCAGTATTATAAAGGAGTGTGACATGCATCCGGTCTTTCTGTTATGTAGCCACACTTTTATCATGCGTATGTAAACATGTTTATAAATCTAGGTGCTGAAAACTGATAGCGTGTCAATGACTGTAATTTTAAAATATTATTCCGCAAATGTAGATTTATTTTGAAATCGTTCAATAATACTGTATCAGAAAAGCAGTTTACGAAATTTTTCCACGGTCTCAAGCCATAGACGTCTAACGGTTAAATCATACTAGTCGTTCCAGCGGGTAGAGTATGTATTTGAACAGTTTTATTTCCTTTATCTGTATTTTCAAATACTTTTTCAGTTTGCCCTGACCAAGAATCCAATAACAGTGAAGAATTTTTACCAGCAATAGATAAAAGTACTTGTTCAAACCATTTTGCGGCAATTTAAGATGTTAATTTACCAGAAGTAGAAGGGTAAACAACAATATTATTTACTCTATACATATTTTTTTTAACAATTAGTCCAAATTGGCCATTAGGTTCTTGCAAGACTATTAGTAAGGGAGAATGTAGTTTACCTACAGCTGAAACAATTGGTTGTATCGTATAACTATGGGTTAATTAGTTAATTGATTGAGCAAGACATTCTACTTTTGACAACGTTCGACTAGCATAAGCTTCTAAACTAAATTTCGATTGATCAGAGTTATAAACAGTTGCTGCAACTTTTGATTGTACATCTTGGCTATTTTTTTCTACAAATTTCGAAGCCGACTTTGACAATTCAAAAATATTTGTTAATTGCGCAGTAGTGACAAACTTGTTATTTTTCTAGGGACTATTCTGAATCTTCTGTGAATTGGTAAACATATATTAAAAGCACTATCAAATCCACCTAAAACATACTTTGCAATTTTTATTAGTTTTTCTGATTTCGATCCTTTTATTTTAATTTGTTATTCCCATCTGTACAGCATCTTTTGATGTTTGACTTTTACAAATTTACTTTGCACAGATTCAAGGCTTCTTCTTTTTTTCTTACCTGAACACCAATAAGTGACCACTTTTATCTTACAATCCAAGTCTATATCATTTTCTGATGGCAGATTTGTACCATTTTTATCAGGATCATAAGATTCTTGACCTACCAGAGAATCACCATCAACTTATACTGCTTTAGCCGTAATGCTTTCTTCATTATAGGATAAAGTTTCATAAGTCTTGATAAGTAGTGAGCAATCGGAAGATGTCTTTATAATATCTGCTAGATTAAAAGCAAAAAATCTTTCTTCAGCAGTTATTCTTGATTCGATGTTATATTCAGGGCCATCAAACGCAGAATGCAGCACAGTTAGAATATTTTTTGAATTTATCCACATTATGAATTTATAAATTATCGTTCTAATAAGAAATAAGCTTCTACTACAACTATTTAAAAATCTAACTTTTGTTTTGAGTATGGAAAAAAATTATTGAAAAATAAAATATGAAGACAAGAAACAATGGTCATAAAAAACCTTCTGTTTTATACGGTAATCACGTACTGCACAATGCAAAAGTCTACGAACAAAAAAAGTAAACGGTTATGATACTCATACTATTAGAGCTTTGGACTCAATAAAAAATTCTATTCATTCTGATGGTATTCATGATATTGAAATGAATCCATTTTATGTGCATGTATGGACAAACGAGCAAATTATCTCCTATAAAAAAGTTGCCAATTTAAGTGGAGTCACAATGTGTGATGATTTGACCGGACTGAAATTATAAAAAATTAGGAGGCTGAACAGTGAAATCNCCAGAATAGATACAAAATTTTATAATTTATTCATTTCTATTACACTGATTGTGAAGTACCAGTTTCATATTCATTTATTAGTTAGTTTACTTACCATTAGAATAAGGGTTAGTTAGAGGGTTGTAAAAGAAAGAGTTGTTTTATACTAGGGTTAGTATTGATGACAATAAGAATATTTAGTTGGTTTAGGAGAGCGGAAAGAAGATAGAATTGGTTAGTTGATTTAGATGGGCAATAGATAATAGGTGAGTTGGTGTAGAAAAAAGACAGATATAGGATAAAAAGATTGTTTGCTAGTATCAGAGCTATTAGATACTTTGATTAATTTCCATAAGAGTAGTGCTGTTAAGATAGAAAGTATTCAATTAAACTAGTTCAGTAGTCTATAATCGGTGTAGACAAAGTTCCTTATGCCAGGTTCAGCGCGGGAAACTAGCCGAAAAAAAATTTAACTTTGCGAAAAAACGTTAGGAAGAAGCAAAAGAAAATGAGAGAATAGGCTAAAAAAAGTTTTTTAACAGGTTTGCTAAAGGGAAAATAAAATCAAGATGCACAAATAGAGAAGTATTTTTTTATTTTACTTTACCTAACACTTCTTCGAATAATTAGTTCATGTTATTCTAAAATCAAAATCATTAAATTGACATATCTTGCACTACATAATTAAAATAACATTGGATACCGCAACACATTAATACATCATGTCAAAAAATTACTTCTGCTGGGTGTCCCGGGATCCCCATGTTTTTGTTGTGTGTATAACACAATCTTTAAAGAAATTGATAAATATGTATGTATTTTGCTAATAAATTTACGAATATAGTTGTTCATTGCATTATTAAGCAAATCTGAATAAAAGGGTAGGTGGGGATAATAAAAGCCGCTCATGTGAATGATTAATTGTATTAACCCTGCATACAAAAGAGACTTCGTGCTAGACGCGTGTCCGGCAATACGATCCACTACATTTCATGGGTATTTTCTACCTCTTCAGAGCTGATAGAGGATAGATAAGAGGGTGAGATGAGATCAGCTTTTGTGAAAGCGATACGAAGATTTGTTTGATTAACGTACGAATGTGACAGTTAAGATCAAAGCCTTAGATTAGATTAGTTAAGTGGTCTTCATTAGAGCAAGAGGTCAGCTTACAAGATTTAGGATGATAAAGTTTTTTTAGGTTTAGAGAATTATGTGAGCAGACTTGGAAGGGTAAGTTTAGATGATGAGTATACATATAGCATTATTTAATTTTAAAAATATTAAGATTTCCGTTTTCATTGTCATGTAAAGGTAGTTTTTACCTCTTACAAGCCGATATGTTGGATAACTGTATGCAGAAGTGATAAAGAGATATGGTTAATCAACATAAGTTTGTAGTTAGGATGGGTTAAAGTAAACGCTAAAGTACGTAAGAGGCAAGGGGACTCACGACAATCTAGCACCCCAAAGAAAACAGACACCTACTACGTCCTCGTCGTTGTTCCTGCATAACGCTAAATGTAGGTTAAAAAAGTAATTAGAGAGGATAGCCAATTTGGGCGTTGGTAAGAGTGGTTCTTAACGGTTGTGTATCGTGTGGAGATAAAAGTTATTATAGTAAGGGTGTTATAAGCTATTTGAAATCAACAAATTTATTTTTTTGTACATAAGGAAATGATTAAACTATCTCCACCCAGAGTTACGTGGGTTAGGCTGCTTACAGGTTGTTAGGGGTGATCTATAAGGATTGCAACGGTTTGTGGGGATCAGATATATAAGGCTTAAGGTAAGTTAGCCTATCTGTGGTCAAGATCGTAATGTTTTGATTAAAAAGCAGTCAAATAAACTCACTCTACCAAGAGTTACGTGGGTTAGCCTACTTAGCGGTTATTAAGGGTGGTTTCTTCCCACAAAAAGTTGATTTCGGAAAAATAAAAAAACAAGGGTTCAATATTCTTTAGTGTTATATCGATGTGCAAAGTTTTATTCTAATCGGTGGGTGACAGTTGGGTAGGGTTACTTGTTAGAACCGTTATAAATTATAATTTAAATTTAATACTCCTTTTGTTAGTGGTTTAATTTTTATTTTTAATGTTATTTTACAAATTTAAATTTCTTTTAATTGTGCGCACTCCTTAGACCAATATGGCCGGCAGTGTTTGTCACTGCTCTCATCGAACGTAACTGCAGACCAAAATAGTATTTTAGCTATTTTTTTTATTTTTTCATCGCCAACGCATATAAAGTCACCTGGTTTCTTAAAGATGAGAGTGTCAGGGTTATATAGTATATTTTTTTGCTTGTACATTCTATTTTAGTAGTTTGATGAATGGTCATGAAGAATTCGAAATTGGAGAGGAAAAGGACTTTCTACTAGAAAAAAATTAGCACAGACAGTTTAAAGAAGTGATATTGATATAACTCCAGTAAGTAGTTGTGTTGCCTGTTCAGTGGGTAAGTTATCTACTGAAAATAAAAGGTGTTCCACATGAGGAAAGGGTATCCATCATTTAGAGGGATGCTCCATAGCCCTTCCTGGTGAAACAGAAGGTTACGGTGAGAAACGACAGTGCATAGATTGTTTTAACAAAACATCTGAATATTGTAATGCGTCAGCTAGACGAAACTTGGATGAAGCTAGAGCCTTATAGAAGGATCTTCTCGAAACTTAAAAAGCTGTTTTTCTATGATGGATGATCCATCAAGTGAAACTGAATCAGGAAGTGCAGAGAAAAACTTAAAGATAGAGAAAAGCAAACCAAATTACAGAAAATCTGCAAATTACCTAGGTGAGAGAAAAAGCGATGTCCACAACTCTTTAGGATGGAAAAAAAACAAGTGTGTTCCTGTCATTAAAAATGGAAACGATAGTTCCTTATTTTCATTAAAATTGGAAGGCAAAGACGTAGAATTAAGAAATACGTGCGCATTTAATAGTATATTTTATATAATCATGCTAGCAGTGGAGGATTTTCAGCATTTGAAAGAAAAAGTAAGTTTTTTTTTAAAAGTGTAATCATATATTCTACCTACCTTAGTTGATATAAAGTCATTCTGCGAAAACCAAAATATTTTAAGAGTTGGAATAGACAAACACTTAAAATGGATTTATAATTTTTCGAATATTTTTTTCGTATTATCCATGACCAAAATAAGCTAAAACGTTTTTTGTCCTGCTAGATCTGCACAAGAAAAATTTTTACTACGACTTTCTTATTTTATTTAAGAAAACTAGGAGCACTACGGGCTCTCAGAAAATCTTATTACAATCGAGAAAACGGCGGTTTCAAGGAAGATTCGACTTTGTTCTTACATTTATATGATGTACTTACTATGCACGTTTGTACAAGTCATTATCTGAGTCGAAAACCCAACATTAAACGGAGATACAAAGCGTTACGAGAAAGCGTTCAGGGCTCTTAGCAAAAAAAAGGAACATTATAGGCTCTTATAATTTCATCGAAAAATCGATATTGTAACGCACCAAATGAAAATTAAACTTGGCCATTGCTCTTATAACATATATAATACAGCTTTATTTTAACCTGATACCTTCCAAGTCGATAACAGAACACCTCACTAAGATAAATGACATTCTTTAGCGTTACAGGCTCTTAGTTTTTTTATTTTGGAGATACTAAATTTATAAATTCGCAAGCCTATAGCACTGGCTTATTGTCATCGGAAAAATCAGAAAAATTTATCAAACATTCTTGACCTCAGAACAATACAAAACGTCGAAAATGGAACGTCCAATTTCAATTAGGTGCATTAATGAGAATATTTTTTGTAGAAATAATTTATTTGTCAGTTTTTTGTTGCACAACTTAAACATTTGCCAAGTCTTAGATACATTTTTTTTTACTCTCTAAAATGCATGAAAATGTTGCTTACGTTAATGAATTTGAGATCCCATGACGTAGAAAAATTGAAAAATCAGCATTTTGATTCCAGGCGACGTCAAAATTGTAAATTTACAAGTAAGACACGAGCCCGTTACACTTATTTAGCCCCTTTTTCGTATCTTAAACTAAAGCAATAGTTTTTTGTGATCTGAATTCTGTTGTACCTTCGGCAGAAAATATCCCTTGATTATTTAAAAAAGTTTTCTACTCAACATTTCCATACACTACGTTGTAATCGACTGGGACATAGAATAAACGGTTTTCGGTAGAATGACCCATAAACGACTTAGAGTGTTAAACTATCAATATGTATTCAATTAATTAATTAGACCAAAAATATTGATGTCATTATAAAATAATAAAGCTGACATTAACTTTACTCAAAATAAGTCTAAGGGAAGAATTTTATCTGCAAGAGCACTCATAAAAAATTTTATAAAAATTTTTTTTATAAGATTTCATTAAACTCGCTTAGTCTGTGTGTCCATGACAGGATGGACGAAATTTTGTACATGATTTTTAAAATTCTTTTCGAATATCTTAAACTTTTTTCGTATAAAACTATCTATCACCGATGACAATAAAGTTCTTTTGTAACAACATTCCACATATTTAATATTTTTTTAACGAATAGTCAGTAAGTTGGGGTTAAGTACCTTATAATGATGATGTATATAGAATTGGTATGTTGTAATGATGTTTCGAGTAATTTTAAAATGGTCTATCTTTTTAGTTTTTATTTATGTAAAAAAAAAGTGTTTAATATTTTTTTATTATCTATGTGACGGACTTTGGCAGATTAAAAAAAAATTCATGCAACTATAAAATTCTTTTTTAAGGAGGCTCCATCACGAAATGTACAAGAACTTTGACTGACACATTATTAAAGTTGAGATCGCGCTGAATCCAATGGTATCTTTATTTTTATGGGTTGGCGATCAAAATCCGGAGATAATTCAATTCAAAGTCAGCACTTTTCAAGCTCGCTTGACACAATCTCTTAGGGCCGAAGGCCTGAAGCAAACTTTTGACTATCAATTAAACTACTAAAATGGAATGTACAAGCAAAAAAAACATACTTACCGTAACCCTGACACTCTCATCTTTAAGAAACCGGGTGACTTTATAGGCGTTGGCGATGAAAAAATTGATAAAATAGCTAAAATACTATTTTGGTCTGCAGTTACGTTCGATGAGTGCAGTGACAAATACTGCCGGCCATATTGGTTTAGGGAGCGTGCACAATAAAAAAAATTTGAATTTTTAAAATAACATGAAAACTTTCATAATAATTTTTCAATTTTAATTTGTTGTGTAATAACACAGTAAATCATGGCAATCATTAATATTAAATTATTCGACAGCTGGCTGTATAAAGATGTAGTAAATTATATATAATAGTAGGTGAATTAAGTTGAAAATAAAACAAACTTCATTACCAACATACTACTAGTATAAAAGGAAGCTTTCGTCTAGTAACATCGCATCGATCATCACTGAATTGACTACCGCAGTAGGCGATGGAGCCTCCTTAAATCCATATTTTTTCTAAAGAAAATGGATTTCATTTTTGTTTAGTTTGATTTTTATTATAAATTTGTTTGGGTGCACTTCTCAGAGAAATATAGAACTAGAGGTTTGAAAAGTAGGCACGAAAAACGTAGAAACTAATATTTTATTTAATGTAGTAATAAAACGTTCATTTTCTATATAATTATGTTTCAATGCATGCAGTTACCTGATACTTTTTAAAAATGATCACTAAAACACTATACAAAGGACTTAGAGCTTATACGTAATTTTTGAGAGCATTAGTTCTGAAAGATTATTTTGAAATTAAAAAATCACACTTTTACCCTGACATATACGTATTAGATGTGGAAAAAGTTTGTGGGCAACTAGCTTTCTTGCTTTTACAAAAAACACTCAGTTTTAAGGAAGTAACAAAGTGCCAGCTATGCAAAAAAGTAAAAGTTACCAACTTCAATCGTGTATCTGTGGAAGACATTTTTTTAGAAATCAATACTCCAAAAGATTTTGTTGAAAATGCCTGTAAAATGGAAATCAGAAAATGTATCACGTATAATATTGGCAACGTAACATACACATTAGTTGATATAGGTAAGGATTCTGATAAAAATCAAACTTAAGGAGGTTCCGGCAAAAACTAAAAATTGTTAGATAACGCTGAAAAAAAATTACGTTTTTCTTAAGAACATAATATGTGCGTGTGAATTTTTTCAATATATTTTCCAGACGTGTTTTGGAGTAAAAAAATTTAATTACACAATTTAACATATAGTCTTATAGGGGTCAGTAATTAAACTGTATTCAAATTATCATTAAAATAAATCAAAATTAAAAAAAAAATTTCTCCTGGTTAAAATAAACCTAATTAAAAACATGCTGTCTTATAAAAAGGAATAAACGAATAAAAAACAAAATCATAGGAAAAATCTTCAAAAATTAGTGTAATACGTGCTAATAGTGTAACTATAAGTGCACGAGGTACAAGGACGAACCGTGAGTGGCTGAAAACTCTACGCGTGCTCTCTTTCACAGTGCTACAAAATAACTGACTTAGAAAAAGGTAACATCGGCCAACGCCATGAGAGGGCCAGCATTAATCTTAACTGAACAGAGTGGCTCGACGTAGGTGCGGCTATGATCGTCGTTTATGTTCAAGTTTTTCCCTATGTTGTGTTTTGTTTTATTTATATTTTAAACATTATTTTATTGAATAGGCTTGAGGCCGTTACAACACATAACCTTAAAAAACTGCTAGAATGAACGTTTTTTTAGTAGTAATAGCTTTAGAAAAGAAAAAATAATGTACATTTAATTAGGAATAATCTGGTAAAATTAATTTTAAGCCTAGGTATTCAAACATAACATTAAAAAAGAAAATTTGACCATCAAATGCCAGACATAACCTCAAAAAACTTCTAGAAACTATGTTTTTCAGTTATCAGAGATTCAAATAGAAATATTGTCATGAACAAGAACTAAATTGGTTCACGTTTGCGTATGGGTTTGTTGTCGAGCGATCTGTGTAAAGGATTTCTATGACGTTTTTTATTAGGTCGCTCATCTCTTTTCAACATCTCGCAATAGTCAGCCATCATATTAATGCTCCAATTTTTTTGCCACTTACGTTTTAATTCTTTGATATCTTGATGAAATGTTTTACCTTGCTCTTCACTAATTTCTCCAAGATTTTTTGGAAATTGATTATTGTGGGAATCGAAGAAGTAAAGTTTCAGATTCATTAAGCAATCTAAGGTTCTTAAGTTTGCAACCATATTTTTTAACGATGCTTTTATAGCCTTTATTTTTATCATTTCCTTAAAATTTTGTTGCTACATCTTCGAAGCTCAAGCAGGCAGCTTTTCAAGTATCATTCATACTTTTGACAAACTCTTTATTTCTAAACATTTTCTGAACTTGGGGCCCATGAAAAATACCTTCCTTCAATTTAACTGAAGTTACATTCTTAATGACTTTTATTAAATATTTAAAACAGCATCCTTCTTTATCAAAAGGATTCACAAATTGTTCTATCAACCCCGATTTAATATGTAGAGGAGATAGAAGAATTTTGGCAGGATCTACAAAAGGCTGCTTCACTACATTACTGGAACCAGGAGTCAGTGAAGGTCTTGATGGCCATACTTTTGTTTTATAGTGGTTCACTCTATTCTGACTATCAAACATGCAAAGACAGCATGGGTACTTGGTGAAACCTGATTGCTGCCCTAGTATCATAGTCCATTTTTTCAAGTCTTCACAAATTAACCATGCATGTTCATTATACTTTATTTTGTTCAAGATCATTTCGATGTTCCAGAATTTTTCTTTGAGTACAACTGAATGAGCCAAAGGCAACGGAGCAAATAAGTTCGTATTGTGAAAATACACTGCTTTTAAACTTAACTTGGATGAACCGATGAATAATGAGTCCTATAACATCCGTACAGTACACTACGTCAGATCCGCGCGTGAAATACTTATGAAACGCTTTTTCTCGGTTGCGAATTTACGTCACTTATCGGCATCGTCGACTCTGTGGACACCGACATTTTCAAAATATTCTTCTAGATCTTCATTAACTTTCATACTATTAATTTCCTGTATGCTGCTGTCTCGTGAAGCCTTATCTGCTATACATTTAACTAACTTTACTTGTGGACGAATAACACTAGATACTGTGGCATACAATATTTGGTCTTTCCGTAACTTTCTTATTCCTTCCACATTTGTCATGCAGTAGTAACAGCCACTTTTATCCAACGATTTTTTCTAAGTTGCTGGTTTTACTAGTTTCAGTTTACTTTTGTCTCAAGTTTTTCCATACCTTCAACATCTTGTAACAATCACTATGAATAACATGAGGAACCCAGTTAGTACCTTGCTGTGAAATTTCCACATGAAAACATGCTCTGAATAACTTTTCTTCTGTAATATTTTTCTTATGTTTTTTACATCCGTATTCTACACAAACATAACAAAAATGATCGGAATTACCCTTGCAGTTACAGTCCATTTCTGACGTAGATACGATAGGTGTATTATTTATATTGGAATTTTATTTTATCCATGAATTATTTAAAAACCTGCATCCTATAACTCCCGTCCTAATCGCAGATGAGTACGAGGGCTATCCGACTGTGACGAGGATAATTTCAACTCGTCGTCAGACACACTACATCATTCTCATGTTCTAGTGCTACTCTGCAGAACAGCGCGCCTCGCTGGTTTCTTTACCACAGAAGAGTGAAAGAAAATAATTCTACACATCTTTTTTGGGCAGTTGTCATCGTTCTAGTATTTTCCGTGGCAGCATGATCTGATAGTACGCGTACTAAATGACATGCGTGTAATACATTATTACATAAAAGATTTGTCACGAGACTTTTCTGCAGTCTGCGTTATACTATAACAATGTTTCGATTTATATTTGAAGTAACAATCAATATATTTTCTTGAAAAAGTGACCAGGGCGTAGAAGAAATCATTACAACATGAGGCGCTAGGAATTTTTTCACAAGAGATCAGTTCTTTGTAAGTAAATATAGGCTGAAATACATAGTTTTAAGTAACACATGTGAAGTAATTATGTTAAGAAGCATAAAAAATTAGAATGGCATACAAAAAATTTGCAAAAAAAGTATTTGACACAGCAGTATCTAGTGTCATTCGTCCATTTATACATTCAGTTAAAAGTTTACGAGGTAAAAATATACAAGACAATATTATTTGCTAATCGTCGACGTTTGCTGGCCTGAACAAATATTTTTTTAGTAAATAATACATAATTCAAGTTTTGTTTTAAATTGCTAATGCTTGTTTGCTTAAGGAAGCACTTTATTAGTAAAACATACGAAAAAATAACATGGGAATCTTATTGCCGATACTTGCTTACCTAAAAAAATAATTCCTAAACTAATTATACTATAGAACAGTTGTATTTCTAATCACCGATGCTTACTTGCCTAAGAAGACAGTTTATTAGTAAATTAAACTTAAAAAATTGTTGGATTTCTACATATCGATTCCTGTTTACCTAAAGACACATTTTATTAGTAAGTAATACTAAAATTGAGTTAAGTTTTTAATCACCGATGCTACCTTGTATAAGAAAACATTTTATTAAGTAATAATACTAAAGAACCGTTGGGTTTCTTACTATCGATGCTTGTCTGCCACTAAAAAACCAATTCGATAATAAAAAATATCAAAAAATAATTAGGTTTCTTATCGTCAATGCTTGTTTGCCTAAGGAAACATTATATTAGTAAATAATACAAAAATTAAGATGGGAATCTTACCACCGATACTTGCTTGTCGAAGGGAAAAATTTATTATCAAATAGTACTACAAAACAGATGGGTTTCTAATCACTAATTTCTGCGTATCTAAGTAATAAGTAATACTGAAAAATAGTTGTGTCTCTAATCGCTAATGGGACCTTTATAGGAGAATAATCGTCTTAAAGATTGACCTGTTGAAAGCCTTCAATCAAATACTGTCAGCTGGGGACAACGTCTCCATCGCTGTGTCTTAGGCGTGCAACTCTTGCCTGGCAAACGCCTTTAAAGTCATTTTATATTTTTTTTAACAAATAACATGACTGTAAACGCGCATTCATTCATCTAGTCTTATTTGTAAGTTTCACAATAATGTGCCTAAGCTCAAGCTTATATGAACCAACATTGAAGTGTCAATCAATGGTAACACTCCACCGATCACGTCTTGATGGAGTGTATGCAGGGACCTTCCGTCCCACGTATCGAAACAGTAGGTATTATCACTCACATGCGCGCTTGCCCTGCGTGGCGATCAACGTCGACTTGCGCGCCCGCCCATCAGGCTACTCTGCCCTTTATACGGCAGCAGTAAGTCCTGGGCTGCTGTAACGCTAGCAATATAACATTTAATAAAGCTGTCGTATGATATCTGCGTTCTAGAGTATACTTTTTTTAATAACACAACATCCTCTAGACTAGAGGATCTCATAATCTCACTTAGACCACCTCGAGTACGAATGATCTAAGTAAAAGACAATTTTGCTGCGAGGTCGCTTATTCCCTTCACGAGGAGCACTAAGTAGTAAAAAAGCATATGAGCAAATTCACAGAGGTACTTGCTCAAAAGAAGCGTATACTGTCCGGGAATCAAACAACAGTCTTCCGCGTGGGCGTTCACATAAGTTTCTCATAACGTTGTCATACTAAATTATGACTGTAATTTTCTTCTCAGACAAATTCAAACATACATAAGTAAGGTCAAAATTCTGTCAAAAAGTTGAATTTACTGTTTTTAATGCTATAAAATTTTTTGCTGTACGTTGAACAGGATAAAAAAAAATGTGCAACAGGGTAAGCGAAATTAAATTCAAAGTATCTTCAGGATTTGATATGTAAAGAATGAAGAGTGTGTCGCACAAGGATTTTCATTTTCAAAAGTGATTTTTCTCAGAAATTTTTGGACCCTGTAACATGTACCAATTAAATTATGTTACTTTAGTAACCTTAAGTTTCAGCCTCGATGATATTTACCTTTATGGGTATAAAAAGAAAAAACATGTGGGACTCGGAGTCCCCTCAGTAAGAACGAAGTTCTCGCTTCTATGTGAAAATCACATGTACACTATAAAATACAAGGTTTGTAAATACATGTGAGTTCAATATGTATTTTTTTTGCGGGTTATGGCGGTATATGTCTTCCTTGTACATTTTCATGTATGAAAGGCTCGGGAACCCATCAGCCAGATTCATTTTTATTTTTTCAACTGAATTATAATTTTAATGGTTTATTAAAAGTGATAATTATTGAGTATAAAATATGTTGTTATGGTTAGTAAAAATGAGAAACAAGTAATGAAATACGTGAGAAGTAATTTGTTAAAAATATCTTAAACTTTAATTATAAAAACACAAAGAGTATTGATGCAAACGTTGTAAAAAAAAATGAAAAAATTTGAATTTGAAATGAAAATTTTATCATCAAATTCTATCATAGAACTTATTGGCTTATGGTAACTAAAGTATGACACATAAGATCTTGATTATATTTTATATACATATCTCGAGAAAACAGCATCGATGGTGGTGCCATACTTTGTTGTCAATTCTGAAGGATTATTGCTAATGGTCATACCAAAACGTTTCGAAAGAAATATTGTAAGTGGTTCTCACGTTTAACTTGCAAAATTGATGAAGTCACCAGCTAAAATAACCGAAACTTGATCAAAATTACATCCAAGTAATCGAGAATCCTCTTTAGTATATTGTAGTGGAGCTCTGTAAACAAATAATGTTATGGCTTCAATTTTTTGATTTTGAGAAACATCAATAACTACCATAACTAATTCAATACCATTTTCTAGTTTGCATATAGCTGAACATATATCTGCAACGCTTGTATGTCGAACAGCGATATCTAGTATGTCTTTAAGATATTTGCATGTTTGAGCATGTTTGAGGTAATAACATTTGCAGTATCATCATGTTGGCAAATTGCCACTCCGTTGGCTCTAACTTTTCTTATTCAAAATAAACAATACAAAACAAAATTCGGTATGTCAAATTGTTGAAATACTTTTTTTATTTGAAATAAAATCTATGATACTTTGAGCTTTCGTCTTCAATGAATTTAAGGAGAGTCTTTAGAATTCTTGCAACAGTGATACGATTGATGCAGCTGGTCGTCGATTGTGGTAAAATTTGAGATTATTTTCATTACCAGCAGGTGTTAAGATGAACAAACCTTCAATGCTTTTTACGCAAGAAAGTGCGACACAAACGAGTGGTTGAGAATGTGTCTTTTTATATTCATACACAGTTTCATCGAACGTCCTAGCTTGTGATTTATGTATTGTCATAGCACAAGCCGATACCAAGGGAAATTGCTTCCGTTTGACAGTGACTTTGTTATTTCTTGTTAATGGAACATTTGCAGTTTGTAATTCAATAGGTACAGTTAACCTACTTATGTGATTTCGAATACCTGATAGAGCAGCTTTTTTTCTGACTTTATGATCAGTTCCAGGAGAACCAGAAAATTCTAACCAAGCACGGCAAGCAATATCCTCGTTATGAAATTCTAAATTAACCAATTTACTAACTGGCTAAACCATCAGACACACCAATGTTACTGGTAATTGAGTAATATTTCACTTTTACGAAAGTAATCATGTAAGGTAAACCACCGGTATCAATGACAGACTTTTTGTATAATATTTGTCTGAAAGAAGTTTGTTGTTCACAACTTTTTGCTCCAGAAATAATGTCATTAACTGTAAAGATAACCTTTTTCAGTGATTGCTGTAAAACAGAATTGTTGTAATTATTGACACCAACATTTCTGAAATACAAACGAATTCCATTGGGGCATAATCATAGAGCGTTATTTGTTTTAAAAAGTCTCAGTTTTAGGAGTTAAAGTTCGTGGCTTTGTAAAACTTCACCATTACCTACATTTGTTAAAATATTAGAAAAAGCAACATTAGCCTGTCTCATTACTCGAATTCATTGACAAAATGATGCTTTGGGCCACAGGTACGGTCCAATCATTCGCGTTATCATCAGCTTTTAAATTAGAGTAGCTTTGATTGGCGGTAGCTGACGTAAATCACCAATAAAAATCACATCGATATTTTCAAAGTCAGCATCATGATTTCCGTAATTTATTTTAGACGTATATACATTTTATTTAAAAGTTTTGCACTGATCATGCTCACTAAATCAACACTTAAAACTTTACCATACCTTGGAAGTGACCTGTATAATTTTAAGAGCAGTGTGTACAGTTGTACCATCTATTGCTACATTAGCTTTACCAGTCAAAGTGCAAGTTATAGAGACATTGCAAAAGTCATCACTATAAGTAAACCTATTGTAAATTATCTTGTCAAATGTCAACACTATCATCAGCCATTTTATTCAATTCTTTGAAAGTTTTTCTTATACTTTGACGATCCGTATGATAAATGATGGGTATATAAACAACTGCCGTTGATGATTTAGCCATGGATTCATGTAACAAATACCAAGCAGCTTCTTGTGCTGACATTTCAACAGACTAAAGAACATCTAAACTCATTTTTCTTATTATTTCAACTATATCAAACTCCGAATGTTTGTCCATGATTTCAATGATTTGCCTTTGTAAATTACTTATACCCCAGTTGTGTTTGTCAACGTACTCAACAACATAAGCAGCACAAGAATATTCGTCTTCAATAGTTTGAAAACCCACGTTTGACTTTAGATTATGTAAAACAAACGGATTAGATGAATTATTCTAATTTTCTAATGGCGTTCAGCAATAAAAAAAATTTGGTCGAGATATCCCAGCATTAATAATATCGTAATAACGTTGATCAGAGTTAATATTATTGTGAGTATAAAATTGATAAAACTGTATAATCAAAATTTTCTGATTTCGCTCGAAGCAATTTCTAATGCTAATGTGATTTTTAAAATTTCGTGGAGAATAATTAGAATCAGTTTTTTTTATTGACAGCAAAGTTATGGGTTTTTTTTGGTATAAAAGGTGATCCAAATCTACAATTTTTTTTCATAAGGATCCATTTTTTTGTAACACGTGAAGGAACACTTGTGCTTTTGAAAAAAAATATATTTGGATGCTTCTGATACTGATACCGAAATTAATTCATCAATCTTCTAAATAACATGTACATTAATAGTGAATAAATATTTTGGTGCATCATTCAACAACAAAAGAATATAGGCATTAGGACAACCTCTGTGTTCAAATTCAATTCTTTAAAAATATTTAACTACTCTTTACTTTCTAAGCGGACTTTTTTTTTATTGCAATGTGTTTAATAAGCAATTCACTAATTTATTGAAATAAATCGCACAGGTAACAGCATATTTATTTACAAGTTCAGCTTTTTGTACATAATTCATTTCTGACACTGAATAATCAGAAATATCCACTCCATGGTTTTTCATTTTATATAACAACTAGCGGCCCCCCCGTTTAGGCTTTGCCCAAGACTCATTAAATGGAACACCGTAGTGTGTTGACATGTAATGTGAAACGTTTTCAGTTAATAATTTTACATCTATTTCTGACACTTGTCAGAACAAAAATCTTCTTATTAAAAACATATTTATTCGGAATGCATACAGTTTATTTGCTCAAGTAAAAAGCAGTAAAAAGTGAAAAAAATATAATAATGCTGAAAAGTACCGTGCATTTCTTATGCCATAAAATAATTGTTGGCTTTAAAAGGCCGTTGATTTGCAGTTTCTTCCGTATAATCTAACAACAGGGCTATTTTTTAAAACTGTGAAGATTCAAAGCTCACAAAAAATGTATAATTGAAAATTTTTTTCTCTTATCTCACAACTTTAAACCAGAGCAACAGAGTCATAGAGCTTAATCTTTACGTTTTTTATCGCAACAAAAATACAATTACATATTCTACCTATTTAAAAATCTGGAAGATTTAAGAGATTACTATGAGGGTTATAGTGAAAAGCTGATCTCTCACTTAATAAACTCTTTCGTTATTTTTTTGATGCCTAAAATTGTATTCATAAGATGCATTTAAAGTTTTCCTTCCAATTTGACTTCTTGTGACTTTGGGCATAGTAGAGACTCTTGTGAGTTCTAAGGGCTATTATTTTCAACTTTGTAAGGTTGTAATATATTTGTTGCCAAGGTAGTTCGACATCTGATGACCCTAGAAAGGACTGATGAGCTTCTTAAGTAAAGTCTTTCTTGGCTGAAGTTTCCAGCAAACGTGATTGCCTCTATACCTCAGGTGATCTTCTCTGGCCTGTTATTGCAGCACCACACTTATGAGGAAGAAAACTACAACTTTTGAAGCTTTAAAGATAGTTGTAGAGCTCTTTTTCAACGTCTCCTGGTATAACGTCGAGGATGTTGCGGTCTAAAGCACCTTCTTTATTTGCAGACTCAGTTTTTTTGGTGATCTAAGGTGGATAGATTGGTTCGTAATGCTTGCCCGTTGGAGACTGTTCCATTGACTAAAGCTCATTTTTCCTTCATAGCTGTTAGGTTCTCCCAGCGCAGACCTTGAAGAGGATCGGTGATTCCTGTAGCTCGTCCTGTTCGCTTCAGACTGTATCTGCTTTTTGGTTGTATTAGTATCATGACTAATGTGTTTGAAAGCAATCGTAACAGTATTTTTTATCCGTTGTCTCATGATTTCAGCAGCCATGTTTAAGAGGTGTTGTGGCTTAACACTTCGTCAATCAGTGCGTCAGAGTTAACTAGTGACTTGCATATACGAAGTAGCACAGATTCCCTCTCTATGAGTCTTGAAATTCCCACCATAAATAAGTGAAAATAAAAGCTCTTCAGCATAATTATCGAACAATATACTAATTAAAACATTTTTTATGACTCTAAAAGTTGCAACGGTGCATGCAAGAAAAGTAAATGAAATTTTTTTTCTTTTCTTATTTTGTAATTAAAAAGCTTTAACAAGTAATGAAGGAAGTACCCAACAGCGTCAACATTATAAAAATGTATCCCTTTCGAGATATAGGAGTTTAAAGATTAAATCGAGTGTATGGGCGGGAGAAATGCGTTTGAACTTTCAAAACTATTAAATTAAAATCATAATAGTGTGTATAAATCAAGGTAAGTCTCTGTCTACACAATAAATCATAAAAATCATGAGGAAAAACTCATCGCTACGATCTCATCACGACTTAATAAAGACCCATATAACCCAATAACCCAACAAAGTTAAAACAAACTGTAAACGCATGTACAAATAACTTTAAAAATGAGAAATCATCCATACCGAAATTATATGCTTAGAACTGTTAAAAAAAATTAACTAAAAATGTAGATTTCCTGTCCTTAAGAAACTTGATACATTAAATATCTCGATGTAGAAAATGAAAAGTGTTATATTGCAAAATCGACCAAAAATCTGATGAGTTAGGGAAATTTTATCATTATAAGCTGCTCGCCACTGATAATGCCTAGACATTTATTAATATATCAATCATCATTTTTAAGTTTAATCTGCGTTTGGTACATCCTTACTACGTTGTCTATCTCTACGTAACCTGATAAAAAGTAAAAAGAAATGAATAGCAGGAAAGAAAGCGAAATTTTTGGGAATTATTAAATATAACGTATTTTGCAGGTTAACTTTTAAAACATGCAATTTACGACGTGTTGCATACGCATCTAAAAAATTGGACACTTATAATATGTATGTTAAAATATTGTAAATAGGCTCGTAATGAAAAATAATTACCCTCACTCGGCATGACGTATGCTTGATAAAATTCAGGAATCCAAAAAGAATCGATATTTTTCGTATAGCCACGTTATTATAGGCCTTGCAGTGATCCGCTTCTGATGAGACATTCTCGCGCATTTATTTCAACCCAAATGCAAGTGTGAGCACCCTTTCGGCAAATACAACCAAACTGTGTAAGAGGTGCAGAAAATTAGCTGTTATATGTCAATAGAATACGTTCATTAATCTACTAAATCCCAAATGATCTAGCCCCCACTTTGTCGTCCAATTACTGAGAGGACTAATTTAAAATCTCAATTCAATAGTTCATCAAAAAGGTGTTTCTTGAAAGAGCAATTCATGGGTAACATTTTTCTGGCAGTTACTCTAGTTTTCCTGAAGTAGTGTACCTTTGTGTACCTGGACGTATAACATTGTACTATACAAAAAAAGTATGTATGTGTAGAGTTAAAGTGCTAAAATAATATTTGTATCAATCCCAGACATGGCAAAATCATTGTAGCTTAGGATAACTATAATGACCGACAGAAAAACGTTTTACTACTAATAACCGCGGATAATTCTTACAAGATACACCTTTCCCGTTAACTATAAAATTAAGATTTTAACTTAGTCCTCTGATAAATTTTATGATTTAATAGAGGTTGGATTATTTAGGATTTAATAAATTAATAAACTTATTATTTTACGTAAATGTAACAGTAATGAATAACGTCATTTGCTGCACTTCTTGTATAGTTCGTGTTTACGTTCAGGTGCAAATTTCCACGATTACTTACTACGAGCGTTATTCTGGCGGATAAAAAAAAACAAAGATACGACCTACGTTTGGACTGAAAAATTTTCTTCAGTAGTGCAGTCTGTAGATCAATCACTAAGCCTTTGAATTGAGAAGTGGATATGCAGTAATGGTTTTTTTATAAACTTGGTAAAACAGACCCAAAAAAAAAGGTAAAAATTATAAAAATTTCCAAAAAATATGGCATCATAGTAAAAAATGTTTTTACAAATTTATTTTGAACACATCTCGTCAACGATAATATACACGCCAAACATGATAATGTTAGCGTGTACGGAGGAAAATTTGCTATCAGTTAAGTACTTTTGCAACATGTTGACTTACAAAAAATCTTGAGAAAAACATTTGCTAAAACGACTTTGGCCATTACTGTAAGACTTTGGAAGAAGGAGCAAGCGGCCAGTACCGTCAGTGCCGACGAAGCCAAGCTATTCTCTTCGTGTAGCAATTTAAAATAACGCAGAAGAAATGATGTCGATGCTAACTAACAAAGAATTCATATCATCTCATAGACAATGATAGTTTGCCAGTGTTTATTTAAGCAATTAAAAATATTTAATAACTAAAATAAGATTTTTCAGTCTCAAGTAGCATATTAATGGCGAATAATACTTTTTTTTCATTTCATAAAAAAAAAAAAAAAACAAAAAATAAATTTCTAGTATGAAATGAATACAATGTGTAAGTAAGCACAATAAAAACTATTTTCTAATGTGCTGATTTGAAAGTACTCCAAGAAATAAATTGATATTCGTGTATACACCACAATACACACTTATGAAGTATCAGCATATTAAGTAGAAAATTTTTTTTTATTAGGGCACTATTAATCTATTTTTTCAACTCGTTAGTATACTTAACACCCAAAAAAATTTCATTAGTTGTTAAATATACGTTATTGTCGAAATAAACGCTTATAACATATTCTCCATAAAATTCTGTGTATTCTTGTTAGCTGGAATCAACAACGTTTACCCTGTAGGTGGCGTTGTTTCAAATTGCTGCACGAAGAGAATACCGTGCTTAACCGTATGCAAGTCAAAAATAACAATCCAAGTAATGGTGTGGAGAGAGAGACAAAAGGAAAGAGGCAGGAACCGAGTATGAACTGGATCGGATTTTTTGTTTCAGTTTACGGGCAAAGCTCAATTTTGTATTTTGAGCCAGATAATAAGTTTTGGCAGTATAAAAACTGTATCTTAGAGACAACTTTTTTTTACTTTCCAAAATGTTTTATTAATTTCCGTAAGCCTGAATTTAGGATATTTTTTCTTCTTGATAACCAAATCAGTCAATTTAGGGGTGAATGACCTAATTACTACGGAGGCACCAGCTACTGTGTAATGGACGGTAACACAAGATAATAATAACAACAACAAAAAATTCGTGTATTCAAATATTGTACCACGTTCGAACATTGATAACGTTCAATCAAGAATCAGACTTCACATTATGACTTTTATAATTATTTAACTAAGTGATTTTCAACGAATCTAACCGACAAAACTTTGTAGTCGTGCGTAGTAATTGGTGCGCAGAAGTTGGGTCTGGGCTTCAGCATGTAAACAGTATAGGAGATACTCTTGTAGTAATTAAGGGAGTTCACTCGTACCTAACTTTTTTGACGCATAATATCAGCAGTATTGTAACCTGCATGACTATATATACAGATATAACGCGACATACTAATGGTAGCTGTCGAGGGAGAATTATTTTATTCACTAATTTATTGCTCATTCCATAAGCCATGAGTGAAAATAAGACTTATAGCTATGTAATCACCTAGTTTTTAGCTATTTTCAAAAAAATTTCCAGTCAAATCTTGACGTCGATTATCCAAATATTTCAGGTTATGTATCAGAAAAGTACCGATTCTCATTAGACTGCACGTTAAAAGTTCAATAATAAAATTACCAATATCTCACTTTATAAGCCATAAAGGGACTTGAAATTTGAATCAAAGGTTTTTCATACACTAATTAATCTCTGTTCAAAGTATTATCAATATATTGACGTTAATTTTTTTAGCGAGTGAACTCCATTAAGGGCACAGCGACTGGTACTGATTTTCTAACCATGCGTGGTAATACAAACAAGTGAAATCAGCACTAGAACAATTAAAAAAAAAAAAAAAAAAAAAAAATGTAACATAACACAAGAACGTTCGTACTTTTAACCACATAAAATGCTGCAGATAAAAATAAAGTAAAATTGCTTCAATTTACATCTAAAAACATCAAGAAATGAGAAATTTAGCATAGTCAAAAGTTTCAGTCCACAGTAAATGGGTCATTTACTCCTAGTTAATTTTCACGCTTTATCGTTAGATAAAACCAATAAGACAATAGTATTGAATAGCAGAATACTACAATGAAGAAGTAAAAAAATTATTCATCATTAATGTACCGTAGTAAAAAAAATCTGTGGTATTTTCTATGAAATGAGTATATTTTGCGTACAGAAATGTTATGATTTGACTATGTTTGTAATTGGAACTATAATTATTAATTTTATAACAAAACAGCTGTTAGCCCACTCTTCTGAATGACGAGTAAATAATTATTAATGACACGTGAGCAACAACTACTTGATAAATAAAGCACATTCCTGCCAATACGCTTCCTTTAGCATTCTCCAACGTTATTGTAACGTTAATTTTTGTCAACTGGGCCCAGAAATATTGTTTAACAGATTTGCATGTATGTTTTTTTTTACATCTACTATTCAAACCTTTAAACAAAAAAAAAACACTCTTAATAACTATTGTGTGGCAGAAGAAAATTTACAGGAGGTTTTTCAACAATAAAACAGAAATAAGTAAGCCTTGAAAAATACTGTTTAACATGTTGTAGTGAGGGAAAAGGAGTAAAAACCTATTAATATGACTAATTTCATTATCAAAAAAAAAAGAAAATACCTTGATTTAAAATGGAGCCCGAATAATAGGAAATCCTAAAAAATAAGGAAAAAGTGCAAGTTGCAGATTGTTTTTTTTTACCGTTACAATTTTTTTTGAGACCTAAATAATAAAACGTGTACACTGCGCGTAGAGTAGAACAAAAAAATCGGATCCAGTTCGTGCTCAGTTTCTGCCTCTCTCCCCACTATTACGGTGGAGCACAAAGAAGATATAGCTTAGCTTCACCGCCACCACCAATAGTGACCGCTGGCTCCTTCTGCCGAAGTATTACAGTAGTGGCCAAAATCATCTAAGCAAAAATAAATTTTCCCTAACTTTCCGTATTTATCGGTCATTTTTACGATAAAAGAGATATTAATAACTCCGGAAAACGAACATTGTTGTAACTTATTACTATTATACGTACTAAGTAATATTAATGAATGTTTAGGCATTATCAGTGGCATGCAGCTTGTAATAATAAATTTTCCTTAACTTTTCGTATTCATCAGTCATTTTTGGGAAATAACACTTGAATTTAATGATTCCGGAAGAGAAAAACTGTTAGACTAATAACTTTTATATAAACTAAAAAGTAATAATAAATGTCTAGGCATTATCAGTGGCGTGCAGCTTGTGATGATTAATTTTTCTTAACTGTCCGTACTTTTCGGTTATTTTTGCGATATAACACTCGAAATTAATAAATCCGGAAGACAAAAATTGTTGAAACTAATTACTCTCATATGTTTCAAATAATATTTATTAATTCCTAGGCATTATCAGTGACGTGCAGCTTAAAGTAGTAAATTTTCCCTAACTTTCCGGATTTTTCGGTCATTTTTGAGACATAACACTTAAAATTGAAAATTCCGGAAGAAAAAAAATTGATGCAACTTATATCTATTATATGTATTAAGAAACAATAATAGTTGTCGAGGCATCATCAGTGGCGTGCAGCTCGTGATAATGAAATTCCCCTAACTTTCCAGATTTTTGCGATATAACACTGAAAATTAAGAATGCCGGAAGAGGAAAACTCTTGGGACTTGTTTCTCTGATATAATTCAAGTAAAATTAATAATTGTCTCTGCATTATCAGTGGCGTGCAGCCTGTGATAATAAATTTTTCCTAAATTACCGTACTTTTCGGTCATTTTTGCAATATAACACTTGAGATTATTAATTCTGGAAGACGAAAATCCTTGGTACTTATAAATGTCATTTGTTCAAAGTAACGTTAAAAAATGTCTATGCATTATCAGTGGCGTGCTGCCTTTTATAACAACTTTTCTTTAAATTTCGGTACTTTTTGGTCATTTTTACAATATAACACTCGAAATTAATAACTCCGGAAGACGAAAACTAATGGAACTTATCACTTCCATATGTACTAAGTAATAATATTAAATGTATAGGCATTATCAATGGCATGCAGCTCGTGTTAATAAGTTTTCCCTAACTTTCTGGATTTTGCGGTCGTTTTTGCGAAATAACACTTAAAATCAATAATTTCGTAAGATGAAAACTGTTGAAAATCATCACTCTTATATGTTTAAAGTAATAATCATAAATGTCTAGGCATTATCAGTGGCGTGCAGCTAGTATTAATAAATTTTCTCTAAGTTCCTGGATTTTTCGGACATTTTTGCGATGTAAGACTCAAAATTATTAATTCTTAAAAACAAAAATTGTTGAAACGTATTTTTATTATATGTTCTGAGAAACAATAATAACTGTCTAGGCATTACCAGTGGCGTACTACTTGAGATAATAAATTTTCCCTAACTTTCAAGATTTTTCGATCATTATTGCAATATAAAACTTAAAATTAATCACTCAGTAAGACGAAAATTCTTGAAAGTTATTTTTTTTATATGTATGAAGTAATATTAATAAATGCTTATGCATTATCAGTGGCATGTAGACTATGATAATAAATTTTTTCTGAGTTTCCGTACTTTTCGGTCATTTTTGCGATACAACACTCGAAATTAACAATTCCGAAAGACGAAAATTCTTGAAACTTATCAGTTTATTTTAACTTTGTTGGGTTATTGGGTTATATGGGTCTTTGGTATGTCGTAATGTTGTCGTAGCGATGAGTTTTTTCTCATAATTTTTATGATTTATTGTGTAAACAGAGACTTACCTTGATTTATACACACTATGATTTTAATTTAATAGTTTTAAAAGCTCAAACGCATTTTTTGCGCCCATACACTTAAATTAATCTTTGATCTTCTGTATCTCGAGAAGGGTAAGTTTTTCGATCCAAGAATTATTTGGTGTCTTCTTCATTACTTGTTAAAGCGTTTAAAACATTTTAATTGAAAAAAAAAAAAAAAAAAACATTTTTTAAATCTTTCTTTCATGCAACGTTGCAAACTACAGAGTTATCATTATTTTCGTCAGGTGCTACAAGGTAAAATTGATTTTTATTCTACATTAGAGTTTGTTGTTAAGCTGTAACATTATCTTTGATTGCAACATATTCACTAATATTATCAATCACAAATTCTAGATTATTTGGGTCGACATTTAAAAATGCGATCAATTGTAATATTGTGATAAGTGGCTTCTCACGTAAATATGTCAACTATTCCTTAACCTTAAAACTGCCGGAAAACCTATGTATAGGCTTTGGAGGAATATCAGAATTTTTTTTGTGAGATACACTATTACCGGCATTCCGAGGGTTCTTGGGGCCGCTGATTACGAATCTGGGGTCAGATTTGACTAATTTATGTCGAGGGGCTCTAACTCCCCTTTTTCTTCTAAATTTTCCATTTTTTCGTATTTCTGAAGCTTGGTAAAATTGTCACCCTAAAGTTTTTCATGGTTGTTGATCACAAATCTGGGGTTAGATTTGATAAAATCGTAAGAAGGGACTCTTTCCCTCCCAAATACTTAAATATATGATATGCTTGAAACTTGGAAAAAACGTGACTGCTGAGGCTTTTGGGATCGCGGTTTACAAATCTGAGATCAAATTTGATAAATTCACTTATAATACAAACGCCTCCATCTTTTTACAAAAAAATTAGGGCATTTAGGAAGGAGGGGGGGGGGCCTGACATGAATTAGTCAAATTTGACCACATATTTTAGATCAGTAACCCCGAAAACCATGAGGGTTATGATTACGACGAGTTCCAACGATTGAAAAAAATTTTATAATACAAAAGTTTTTGCTGTACCGTTCCTTGCCGGAAAACCTGTATATAGGCTTGACATAAATAGTCTTATGGATAAGTTTTTGTATGTGCATATAAAAACAGTAATCATCTTCAATGATTCTTGGAGTTTATTTACCATCGTATAAAAATCAAAATACCGTATTGACCGTGTGCATGTCTAAGTCTCCTTTTTTGCATGAAAGAAATCATTGGAAAAATAAGGCGTTGTTTAACTACATTTAATTTTGGCAAATGTGTTCGATGATTGGGTATAAGAACCCGTTATACGTCAACAACGTAGAATTTTTTTGCTTATTTGAAGGTCCTTTACAAGTACAGAAAGGTAGAACTATACTACCTATCTTATAGTCCTAAAAAAAATTTGAATTTTACAATGGAAAACAAACATTATTATAAAATATGATAAAACCAAAAAAAAGCAAAAAATTATTGATAAGTACCTACAATATTTGTACTAGAATATTTTCATACCAGTTCAATGTAGGTATTAAATCTGTTTTTATTTTATCACGATATTCTGTGGTCTCAACTACATCTGTAATATCCATTTGTATGTATATATCCGAACTGTATTCGGTAGGTATCTATCTGTAAAAATTAATATTTTGACTTGCGATAAATGGTGTAAAATGCTGGTTTCGTGGATGTAAATGGATGAAATTCAGAGAGTTATTCACTATGAAATGTTAGAAAATTAATTTTTCTTCCTTAAATTTTATCAGTAAAGTAAAAATGTACGCAAGTATAAATATCATATGCATGTGTCAATATGTATCAATAATCTACGTCGCCGCACTCGTTGTCACTGGTGAGTATTCGTCTTGCGCTTTCGAAAAATTCACATGCATTCAAGAAAAGTGATTTAAGTAGCTGGCGTCTCAAGTCTATTGGTAAAATTTAAAGTTGCAAAACCATTAAAACAGAGTGAAATGAACAGTTTTATTTTGGTTCAGAAGAAATTTCTCCAACATGTTGTAAAAGTACATCCGGGTCTTCGCAACCGTTACGCTGTTCGTACAGACACCTATAACTAGTTTCACGTTGAACGATCAGAGAATGATATAACAAAGTATGTTCAGTAATATTTGCAGATAATTTATAGAAAGGCGTTGATGTTTCTGAGTTAAGAACATTCTTTTGGCTTACATGCTGCTGTACTTGATTATTTTTTTTATTTTTTATTTTATTTTTTTTTTTTCAAATAAAAAGGAAAATGGAAGAAAAATCTTTTATTTTATTTTCTAATAAAGTAATGAATTAACAAGTTAGATATGTTGTCAATTGAGTTTCAAAAACTAATGGATTGTAATAAGTTGTTTAATTAAAATTTTTATTGCGAAGCAGTCGCAAATATAATAAATCAGTTAATTCACGAGGTGGCTTCAATTTTAAAAATCAAAATACTACCTCTGTTGATTATAATCATATTTTGAAGATGATATAGCATCAAGATGAAGTCGCTGTTTTTCAATTTTTTTTGTCAGTACTCTTTTATATACTTAGCAAAACTTTTTTTCTTTTTCTTTTGGAATGTCTTTTTTTCCAATTTTTTTTTCGCACCTCTTTCATACGCTTAACATTTTTTTCTTTTTATTTTTGTGTAACATATCACTAAATATTAATGAAGTTAAAAAAAAAAAAAACTCTCAATAATTGAAAGAATTAACAGTGTGCTGTAAATCTCATGAAAAATAACCTGCATACAGAAGGTATTTGAGCTTCATCATCAGCAGATCTTTTCTGAACATCGTCATTTTGTAGTAACTTTATTTTTGCAGCTATCATGGATTTATTTCATGTTTTTTCAACGGCATGTGATAGCTGTAAATTAATATTTGAAGGACCAAAATTTTCAGTAACTGGGACATTTGGAAAAAATTCACTGATTGTTTGATTTAAAGAAGAATAGTTTGGTACTTGTAACGGAAAACTATCTTACTAATACATAAAGCAAAGTTGCTAAGACCGTTGTAATCGCTAATCGCGAATACTATTCAACCGATCTTGCTGAAAGTTTGCATACTGATTCTTGATATTTCTAAAGTTGGTTTCTATCTTGTAAAAATTAATAACAATAGCAATAAATAGGCTCACAGTTTTGCAAAAATACGCTAGCTTTTTACATTAGTCCGGTAGGATATGCTAGGTGTCGTAGAAGTAAAATCGAAGCTACCTGCAATGGAATTACATGAGTGTGGTTATAATACTCCCGAGCATCTTAGCAATTCCCATAGTTGGTCACCGCCAGTACATTAGGAAAAGAGTTGTCGGTCATACAGCTAGGTATCCCGGCTATCAATGTTACGTCCAAACTTTTGTAAGTGAAGGGCGGAACTCGTAGATTCCTTCTACGAACAAATAAATTTTATTTCGGTTCGTAAGGTACCAGACGTTGGCCCAAAAGGCCATATAAGTTTTTACTTACAGTATACTTTTTTTTTAAATCGTTGACTCGGCGTTGTGGTGTTAGGGTTCAACGAGTGATATGTATGGAGCAGTGTACGCCGAGCTGGCGCTGACCTACTGTTTAAGTTTATGTCTTACGTAATGCAGGAGTAGCGTATCTTATTCGTCTTTTTATCTCATGTTCTAGTGAAGGTCTTTGTCAAACGTTGCCTATTTAATTTTTCTTCGATATTCAACTTATTAATCAAGTAAGAACTATGTTTCTATCAATTAGAATTTTTAATCTTGGAATATTTCATATAGTTAAGTAGTTAGGATATTTTTGAATTAAGAAAGTAAATTTGATCAACAACCAAGTTATGTCTGATCTGATGATTTAATAAATTAAAAAAAACCGGAAATAGTTGATTTCACGAATAATATAAATTATAAAGTTCCAATTCGCATTCACAATGCTTATACAATTTATAGTTTTCTTAACTTAACTTACTTCTATGATTGTTGGTTAGCCACTGATTGCCCGCACGCAGTCGCAAGATCTTACAAGGTTGACTGCAACGATGATCATAATCCTACACGAGAGTACTCGAGGTGATGACAATGATTAAGCTGCTGCTTTGAACGTCAGAACCCAAGTCGACGCTCCTTTCTTTCTTATTCCTCGTTGATTCACTTTTCAGGCAAGTCTATAGTGGTCTGGTTTTCTCAAGCTTTTCTCTCACAGCTTAGTCACCAAACTAAGTCTTAAATTTGCTTGAAATGCACGCTTCTAACACGTAGCCTAATCCCCGAACTAAGTCTTATATCCGCTTAAAAGACGTAACAGAACTCGCTCTCTAACCTTTACAGCTACTTTGGAGCACTCAATGAAAGAGAAAAGGCAAAAATTGTTATATGCAAGTTTTTCTACTCTTGCGTTAAAGGAGGACGCATCAAGTTGGGGATTCGAACGACCAATCAGAGCTTAACCTAATTACTCTCGATTGACACGAGCACAGTCGTGGTACAATAATAACTCAGCAATTGATGGTTGAAACTGATGATCTCTTGGATTTTACATTAAGTACAAGTTGCTGTCGAAATTGTGTATGATATTTCTTGTGGACATACGCAGTAAGAATATTGAAATTGTTGATTATTCACATTCTTGGATGTACCACTGCGAATTGATGTTGTAAGATGAGCGATTTATGATATTGTTGGAGGTTGCACGCATAGTTCGAGTTTTGTGACGATAGCTTGTTTTAAATGAAGTGAGTTATATGTCACGCGATTGCAAAAGCAGATGTACCACTTGATGGTTCAAGATCGCTGAGCTTTCGCTTTTTATAATTTAAAAATTTAACTTCAATAAAAAAATTTAATTTAAATAATTTAAAATTGAAACTCTGTGTTTCAAAGTAAAAATATTAAGTATATTAAGTTTATGACATGGGATGTCACACCGACAACACTCTCCTCCAATGGGCAAGCGACCTACGTCTAATTTCACCCTGAACCAGCAAGATTACTGAGTGCCTTGAAAAAATAGGCGTTCTGAACGCCAACGTCTCTGGTTTAATACCAGGAGACGTCTGGCCAGAGCACAACCTGCTCCAACACTTTAAAGTTTTGTGGCCGTTCAGCTATCTGGCCTAGTGCTGTCAGAGAATTTTTTAAGCTAGGGAAGACAGCACTGAGGAGTACGGACAGCTCATGCGGCTGAAAAGATCAGCCTCTTCTTTAGTGGTTCGTCTCAACAGCATACCCACAGAAGAGGTATTCCCCAGACCCATTTTCCTGACCAACAGTGAGCTGTTGGTAATCCAGGGAGCAACTCGAAGACGAAGTATTCTTTGGCCAGCAGCGTACCTCCCTTCAGTACGCAGAGACGCCGTCCATATGCAGAGACTCCGAGGTCAAGAGTCAAGCCACCCCGGATCCAGATACCTAAGCTACGCGATCACCGTGGGTTGAGCTAAGCCAAACAGCAGATATGTGCTGCTTACAGACCGCTAGATCCAGTGTGTCGAATCATCGAGCTGCTGCTACCGATCAATCACCGAAAATAACTGGAAACATAACCACCGGACCTTTTCTGGGCCATCAGTAATATTTAAGTTTACTACACAATCATCAATCTCATCGATCCTTTTTAGGGCCACCCAACGTTAAACTACGTTGCTAACAATACTTTTTTAGAACTATTTCAGATTAAAACCTTGAAGAGATGTAAGACAACGATTTGTACACTAATAGGAGGGCTATATGAAGCCAGCTAACGTGTAACCAAGTCAGTCATTCACTGACAGATGTTGAGAGTGAAGCTGTATGTTGTAAGGCTGGGAACAACCTTCCATCGTTTTCTCGACTACAAGCATTTAATCAGGCATTATCATTCCTCCGCAATTTGCGATCGGCTTAACTTAGCCAACAAATATTATCAGATTAAAAAAATTTGCCAAAAATAGCTTTTTTTAGGGCTAAAAAATTTTTAATACAATGCCTAGGATTTCAAGAGGGCAAGTCGAAAGGAAAACTTCAAATGCTTCAAATGTTTACAATTTTAGGCATTGAGAAACTGATGCAGAACATTCATTGAGATTGTAACAGTAGCGTCAAAATTGACAAATTAATGTGTATTAAAGTGATAGATCAGCTTTTTATTATTACCTGGATATTGATTAGTTAAATCTTCCGGCAACTCAAATAGGTAGAATGGTATGTATTTGTACTAATTGTGGTGCTAAAAAATGGAGAGATGGAGCCTCAGGACTTTGTTGCTTCAGTGGTTAAGTTTCTCTTGATGCGTTGGAAAGCCCTCCTGAATTGATAAGGTGTTTGTTGATAGATGAACATCCTCTATCAAAGCATTTTGTTGACAATATTAGACGTTATATTACTAAATTTTAAATGACTTTATTTGGTCGCAAAGAGATCAGAGAAAAAAACTTTACGCCAACTTTCAAAATTCAAGGTCAAGTGTACCACTTGATAGGCAGCTTACTTCTAAAAAAGGACTTAAGTCCGCAGTGCTTACAAATTTATTTCATGTCTGAACCAGGACAAATTTCCATTCGGTCAGACAATACTCTTTAAAAAAAACTTTGAAAGAATCATTGAAAAAAACTATGCAAGATTTCAATCCCCTTATGAGGACTCTTAAATCAAATTATGAATTTTGAACAGTCGAAACTTATGATTGATTATTTATGCAGTTGCTGCACTATTAGTTGACGAAGAAAAAGGTCCCAGAGATATTGTTCTACATAGTCGACATGGGCGGTTGAAGCAATTTTCTGAGCTCCACCGATTATACAACTTTTTACAATATCCTCTTATGTCAGTTTTCGGAGAAAATAGATATTCTACTGATATACCATTCAACAGTCTTCCAAACAAAACTGTTTCTTGCATGTAATTCTATTCGTACAGATTTAATGTCGAAAATTAACAGTATAAATTACCTGCTATATTGTAAGAACATACTCAATCCTTTTGTGGTTGATATGATGACGAAAATGATCACAGAGCGTTTGTTCTACGTGCTACTTGCAAGATGCAGTCAATAATGATAGTAATATTGAACTCACCAGTATTGGACAGTCAGTCACTTTACCTGCTTCATTCACTGGCTCACTGCGATACATGCATGAAAAAACTCAAGATGCAATAGCGTACGTACAGGCGTTTGGATGTCTATATTTATTTATTACCTTCACATGTAAACCTGACTGGTCGGAAATAAAAAAAAATAACACAAAAATCAAAAAACTTTAGGTAGGCGTGACATTGATTCAGGAATTTTCACTCAAAACGAAGAAAACTTATAGATGTCCTCACTAAGAAAGCAATGAACGGAAAAGTTGATGCTTGGATCTACAGTGTCGAATGGCAAAAACGAAGCCTACCTCACATGCACGTACTTTTATGGCTAAAAACAAAAATTCAGCCAGATAAGAAAGATAAAATAGACAATTTATTTTCAGCTGAATTACTAAATCCTCAATAAGATCCCTTGCAGCTTAATATTATTTCAAAAAGTATGATTAGTAGGCCTTGCGGCGAATTCAACATGACTTCACCATGTATGGATAACGGAAAATGTACAAAACAGTATCCTTGGAATTTTTTTAATGAAACTCAAACTGTAGATGATGGCTATCCTACCTATCGTAGAAGATCTCCTGCAGATGGAGGTCATTGTTCCATAGTTACAATTCGTGGTAAAGATGTACCAATCGATAACCGTTGGGTTGTTTCGTACTCACCCATCTCATCTTGATGTTTCAATGCTCACATTAATGTCAAATTTTGTCATTCAGTGTAAGCAATTAAATATATTTGTAAATACATCAATAAAGGAACGGATCGTGCTACTTTTATGGTTGAAAATATTAAAGAAATTGCAAACTATGCAAATGACGCTGTATTTGTTCTTTTGAGGGATTTTGACGTTTTTTGACTGTGAACTTCACGCACGGTATCCTATAGTCTTCCATTTAGATGTTTACTTTGAAAATTATCAGAGAGATTACATCAATTAGCAAAAAATTCTCAAAAATCGGAGAAAAACAACGTTGATTGCGTATTTTGAATTTTGCATAATGGACGATTTTGTTAAAACTCTTTTGTATCCGAAGTTTCCGCCTACTACCGGTGGGACAATAATAAATTTGTGAAAAAAAAACAAGGAAAAGATGTTCCAGGCTGGCCAGGAGTAAAAAAAAATTCAGCCATAGGTAGAATGTATACGATTTATCCCACCTAATCAGAGTGCTTCCATCTTCGAATGTTACTTCAATGTTTGAAGCCCAACTTTATTTGAATACTTGAAAACCGTTAATGGTTTTACTTACGCAATCTTTCAAAGCTGCCTGCTACGCATTTAGTTTATTGGAAAATTATGATCAATGGAAAAAAAAACTTTTGCAGAGTCTGCTTTGTCTGAAAATGTATCTAAATTACGTGACTTATTTGCAACTATTTTAGTTTTTGAGAGCCATCGCAACCTCAAATTTTGTGGGATATGTTCAAACAACCATTATAAGAAGATATTCTTCACTCTCGACAAATTCAACTTAACGATTTTGAACTAGAATTTGCTGAAGAAATATTTAACAGAAGTTTAATTGAAATTAAAGACAAGATTATCTCTTTTTCAGAAAAAAATTTGGCTGAATTTGGGCTAAATTCACCAGTTTGAGGTGGACATGATATTTATAATCCTTTTGAGCATTCCATTAGATGTGGTCACGATTATAACTATTTAAATAATTTCGTTGAGCAAAATCTTCTGAAGTTAGTTCCAGATCAACAACAACCTTTTAATTGTATAACTGATAGTATCCTGCATAATAGTGGAAAAATCTTCTTTCTGGATGCTCCTGGCGGTACTGGAAAAAAATTTTTTATCAATCTAATGTTGGCCAAAGCAAGATATGCTTGAAAACTTTCCCTTGCTGTTGCATCTTCTGACATTGCTGCCACTCTTTTGAGTGAGGTAGAACAGCTAACTCTACTTTTTTTAAGCTCCCATTATGTGTTTTTTCTGGAGAAGACTACACGTGCTCGATACGTAAAAATGGACCTTTTGGAAAAATTCTTCAAGATACAATACTTATCGTATGTGATGAGTGCACAATGAGTCTTAGAGCTCATACTGAAGCAATCAATAGGACATTACAAGATATGAGATCAAACCAGAAATTAATGGGTGGCATTACATTTGCTTTTGCTGATGATTTCAGGCAGACATTACCAGTGATTTCAAGAGGATCTAGAACTGATACTATTCATGTCTGTTTAAAATCATAATTTCTCTGGCATTATGTGGAGTGTCTTTGTTTGCGTAGTAACATGAGAGCACATATATGTGGAGGATACACAGAGTTTTGAACTCAGTTGTTAAAAATTGGCAATGGCACGATGGAAAACAAAAATGATTCAATCACTACAGATTAATCAATTGGAAAACTGGTTACAACTATCGATGATTTAATTTCTGAAGTTTACCGACACATTGGAAATTTTTCTGACAAATCGTACTAATGGTTATGAGAGAGCGATAATTTCATCGAGAAATGCTACAGTAGAAGAAATCAACAATATTCTTTAAAAGTTTGCAGCTGATTCTCGAGAGTACCTCTCTATTGATTCAGTCATCACAACTGAAGATGTTAATTGTCCTTAGAAATTTTTAAACTCCTTAACTCCATCAGGATTTCCACCCTATAAGTTGAGTTTGAAAGTTGGATCTTCGATTATGCTAGTACGTAATCTTCGACCCCCGAACATGTGTAATGGGACCAGACTTTTTAAATTAAAACTTTGCGAAATAATGTTATAGAAGCTACTATTTTAATAGGTCCAACATCAGAAGAAATAGCATTTATTCCCAGAATTGATGATACCCACTAATTTACCTGTTCATTTCAAGCGTCTACAGCTTCCGGTTAAAGTTTCTTGTGCTCTGACAGTTAACAAAACGCAAGGACAGACTTACAATTTTGTAGGTGTGGATTTAAGATCGAATTACTTTTCACATGGACAATTATATATTAGGCTTTCGAGAACTGGTGAACCAGATCATCAGATTGTTTTCATTCTTTTTGGATAAAACTAAAAATGTTATATACACTGAAGTGTTGTGATTGAAAAAATAATATAAAACTATATTTTTCATCAGTTTTAAATGTTTACAGCCTTAACAAATATCCTTTTTATATATTATAACGTTAAAAAGTCCTAATCAACGGCCCTTCTAAGGGCCAATAACGACTTTATGATGTAAGGAAAGCACGATACTCTTTAGCATCACTTTATTTTTTTTCATTGTCATACAGCTCATGATTTGAACAAAACTGCATAGAGTCCAAACAAAATTTTTTTTATTTTAATTTTTCATTTTGAGAAATGTCAAGAATATATGTAAAAATTTTAACTAAAAACATTTTACACAGCGTATCAACACTCTACGGTGTTCCACTCAGTGAGTCTCGGGCGAAGCCGGAGGGGGGGGGGGCCGCTAGTCCACATTCATTCCGAAGATTTTTTTACCAATTACTTTTAGATCAAGCTTCCGTTTTTTCTGAAAATCTTGGTGTTCTCTGAATTCAACTAGTGGTTGTTCGCCATTTTTGAGTAGTACATTCTTCGTTAGTTTTTAATTCGGTAAACGTGGTCGTTCATTACATTGTTGAGATCTTTTCTCAAATACCTGTAGTTTTTTAGAAGCAGAAGAAGTAGATTCCTCATAATTTGGAGCATTACAAAAAAATTGGCTGAATTTTTGTAGTGTTGTAGATATTGTAAAATCATCGGGTGGTATTGCATTACGTTGCGCTTCTTGCGTTAACGTTTTATGACACAGATGGTTTAGATTTTGATGAAGTAAGAGCCATCAAAATGAAAAATATCAAAAAAATTAAACAGCACTGATGACATCGTTTTTGAGAACGATCAAGTCACGTATTGTGTGTTGGTTAAACTTAAAATCGATTTAGTATTTCGTTTACCAAAATCAGTCCCCTGGTAGTACTTGTTCCTTTACCATCGAGTGTGCAGACGTATATGCACATTGCATGATAATGTTTAAGCAGCAAAGTGAGGATGCCAACACACATACACACATTCAGTCTCCTTAAACACATTTTTGTGGGTTGCTTGGTATGCGCGTACACGCGTATCCAATGTTTGGTCTGTCTATTTATTTTTTTGATTTTAATATTCAAATTTGCCATTAATTTTCTATTAGTGATGTGATTGTGGCGCCCGGGCTTGGACGGGTATGAGATTCGTGTGTATGCATGTCGAACAAAAAAGTTCTCCCATATATTTAAAGAAGATCAGTTTACAAAAATTCTTATTGCATTCAATTCATAATCTAACTTTCTTCAATTTGGCTTTAAAAGTGGCCTAAAAGTGCACGTTTTTTCTATACTTTCTGGCTGATGGGTCCTCGTTTCCAACTGTCCTTACACACAGGAAATAAACGCGAAGTATATATCCTATCGTAACCCACGATAAAAGACTTCGTTCTAAAAATTCCCAGGCTCAAAATAAATTTTTGCACACATAGACGTACCGTTTGGATAAAACAGATTTTCACACATTTTAAAGCAAAATTCATCGGAACAATGTGAGAATAATGATCAAACAGAGGTTTATTGAGCAACTTGGTGAGTATAATATCAGTATACTGTTATTATTATTTTTGCTTGAAAAAAAAAGTATGAAAATCTCTTCAATTCTTTAAGAACTATGTAAATTTTTTGTTATGGATCATAGAAGAAGATTTCATGTTCTTGATTAAGCCAGTAACCCTGAAGAACTTACAACTTAAGTGAGTCCTACCCAGTCTTGTAAAAAATGACTTATTAATAATATAGTAGGTATGCAGAGAGTTAAAAGTTTTTTTCAACCACCTATAATAAAAAATTAATTTGAAGATGTTAAATAAAATGTTAAGTCATGAGTAAATATACTAAACAATATTTGAAGTATACATCACTTTTGAAATCGTTCTATTATCGTGCAAATCATTTGATTTAAGTAAAACTCTTATGTTTTATGTGCAAAATAACTTTTTGTGAGCTAACTATTTGTTAGTAGTATTAAGGGGGTTAGAGCTGTACAGCCAGTCTCAAAAGTTAATTCAAATTAAAAATTAGTGTATTTTATGACTATTCTTGATAAATCATGCGAGCTATTTCAAATCGTACAGCAGAAGATTACTAACAAGTGAGAAAATAAAAAATTAATACTTCAAAATCGAATTTATGCTCCATGTTTTATTTTTTATCTGCTGTATATAGATATATTAATAGCATTTTCGTAAAATTTTTGATTAAAGTATTTCTTAAACCGTGACGGCTTGCTTCCTCAAATTTGGATATGTTATTTTAATTGTTACTTACAATTACATACTAGTTTTTTTAAAGAATTGTAAAAATATTTTTTAAGTTGTTGGTAAAAATGTACATGTCGCGACGACGTTCTAATAAGATTCTGTGTATAAGATACTGAGTTTGCTATTTTTTTTTCTCAAAAACTGTGACGCTACGGTTCCTGAAATTTCAATATGTTGGTAACGTAATGAAAACAAACGCATTATAATTTTTCGAAGACTGTCGTAAGAAATTTGTTTTTCGCTCTAACCCCCTTAAATACTGCAGCTTCGATTGCTAAGTAGTTAGCATGCTAGTCTTCTAGCCGGAGAAATTCGAAGGATCGTAGGTTTATAACCCGTTAAAAAAAATAAGGACTTTAATTTTTCTCAGGGTTTTTCAATGGTACTCAGAATACCAAAAAACCACTTATCCGAATTTAAAAAATAATGGATTTTTATAGTAACGTCTCGACTCAAAGAGCTTTTTTTACAAGGAAAGCCAACACCTGGCTAGCTCATCAGTAAAATTGCTACCAATTTTAAAAAGGTTGGTACTGCGAGTTAGATGGCTCAATCGAAAGCAAGGCTCCTAGATTTTCGGGAGTTCGCCGCATGCGCAGTGCGCAGTCACCCTCTCCTATACTCAAGAAGCCCAAGTCCCTCTACCTATACTTTAACCTAAGCCCCGCCCACTTTCTACAACTTAAATATGACATCGTGTGCTAAGTGGGTACGTTCGACAGTAGCTGCGCGGGCTAAGTCTTTTGCTTCAGCCAAACATGCCAGCTATCAAATCATCAAAAAATATTTAGTTGATTTCTTGTTTTTTTTTTTTTTTACATATGTCCTTGGAATATTTCATGTATCATTACCAAACACAATTTCATCAAAACTTCGTAATGAATTAATTTCTTTTATTTAAAAAATGCTCATCACCTTTTTTNTATTTGGTCGCAAAGAGATCAGAGAAAAAAACTTTACGCCAACTTTCAAAATTCAAGGTCAAGTGTACCACTTGATAGGCAGCTTACTTCTAAAAAAGGACTTAAGTCCGCAGTGCTTACAAATTTATTTCATGTCTGAACCAGGACAAATTTCCATTCTATCAATTAGAATTTTTAATCTTGGAATATTTCATGTATCATTACCAAACACAATTTCATCAAAACTTCGTAATGAATTAATTTCTTTTATTTAAAAAATGCTCATCACCTTTTTTTAATATAAATGAGAGTATACATAAAATGTAAAACCACGTTTATTTACTTATGTACTTACACGGATGTTTTGATATTAAAACACATTTTTCAAAAATACTTTGTACGAGATAAGGTATAATCGACCACAGTATACACTCAAAATATTTAAATCAGCATAATTTCCTGTCAATGAGCCGATATTTATCAGGTGTTTTTAGCATTGGCTGATAAATCATCTAATCACATTGTCACTCACATCTTTTGAAAATGGTCGGTGAGCAATACTTTTTAAGATACCAATCTGTTCTGAATTGCACAAGCTTCTTTTACTAGTGTATCATTAACGACTTACTTCGCTGTACGTATTAATTGTTGGAAATACGGGTCGAAAAATATGCTGATTTTAAAATACTGATTTTAGACAGTATAACAATCAATTCTTTATATATTTAATTTTTGTTTAAAAAAAATAAAACAAACAAAAATAAAAGGAACATACTCAATCCTTTTGTGGTTGATATGATGACGAAAATGATCACAGAGCGTTTGTTCTACGTGCTACTTGCAAGATGCAGTCAATAATGATAGTAATATTGAACTCACCAGTATTGGACAGTCAGTCACTTTACCTGCTTCATTCACTGGCTCACTGCGATACATGCATGAAAAAACTCAAGATGCAATAGCGTACGTACAGGCGTTTGGATGTCTATATTTATTTATTACCTTCACATGTAAACCTGACTGGTCGGAAATAAAAAAAAATAACACAAAAATCAAAAAACTTTAGGTAGGCGTGACATTGATTCAGGAATTTTCACTCAAAACGAAGAAAACTTATAGATGTCCTCACTAAGAAAGCAATGAACGGAAAAGTTGATGCTTGGATCTACAGTGTCGAATGGCAAAAACGAAGCCTACCTCACATGCACGTACTTTTATGGCTAAAAACAAAAATTCAGCCAGATAAGAAAGATAAAATAGACAATTTATTTTCAGCTGAATTACTAAATCCTCAATAAGATCCCTTGCAGCTTAATATTATTTCAAAAAGTATGATTAGTAGGCCTTGCGGCGAATTCAACATGACTTCACCATGTATGGATAACGGAAAATGTACAAAACAGTATCCTTGGAATTTTTTTAATGAAACTCAAACTGTAGATGATGGCTATCCTACCTATCGTAGAAGATCTCCTGCAGATGGAGGTCATTGTTCCATAGTTACAATTCGTGGTAAAGATGTACCAATCGATAACCGTTGGGTTGTTTCGTACTCACCCATCTCATCTTGATGTTTCAATGCTCACATTAATGTCAAATTTTGTCATTCAGTGTAAGCAATTAAATATATTTGTAAATACATCAATAAAGGAACGGATCGTGCTACTTTTATGGTTGAAAATATTAAAGAAATTGCAAACTATGCAAATGACGCTGTATTTGTTCTTTTGAGGGATTTTGACGTTTTTTGACTGTGAACTTCACGCACGGTATCCTATAGTCTTCCATTTAGATGTTTACTTTGAAAATTATCAGAGAGATTACATCAATTAGCAAAAAATTCTCAAAAATCGGAGAAAAACAACGTTGATTGCGTATTTTGAATTTTGCATAATGGACGATTTTGTTAAAACTCTTTTGTATCCGAAGTTTCCGCCTACTACCGGTGGGACAATAATAAATTTGTGAAAAAAAAACAAGGAAAAGATGTTCCAGGCTGGCCAGGAGTAAAAAAAAATTCAGCCATAGGTAGAATGTATACGATTTATCCCACCTAATCAGAGTGCTTCCATCTTCGAATGTTACTTCAATGTTTGAAGCCCAACTTTATTTGAATACTTGAAAACCGTTAATGGTTTTACTTACGCAATCTTTCAAAGCTGCCTGCTACGCATTTAGTTTATTGGAAAATTATGATCAATGGAAAAAAAAACTTTTGCAGAGTCTGCTTTGTCTGAAAATGTATCTAAATTACGTGACTTATTTGCAACTATTTTAGTTTTTGAGAGCCATCGCAACCTCAAATTTTGTGGGATATGTTCAAACAACCATTATAAGAAGATATTCTTCACTCTCGACAAATTCAACTTAACGATTTTGAACTAGAATTTGCTGAAGAAATATTTAACAGAAGTTTAATTGAAATTAAAGACAAGATTATCTCTTTTTCAGAAAAAAATTTGGCTGAATTTGGGCTAAATTCACCAGTTTGAGGTGGACATGATATTTATAATCCTTTTGAGCATTCCATTAGATGTGGTCACGATTATAACTATTTAAATAATTTCGTTGAGCAAAATCTTCTGAAGTTAGTTCCAGATCAACAACAACCTTTTAATTGTATAACTGATAGTATCCTGCATAATAGTGGAAAAATCTTCTTTCTGGATGCTCCTGGCGGTACTGGAAAAAAATTTTTTATCAATCTAATGTTGGCCAAAGCAAGATATGCTTGAAAACTTTCCCTTGCTGTTGCATCTTCTGACATTGCTGCCACTCTTTTGAGTGAGGTAGAACAGCTAACTCTACTTTTTTTAAGCTCCCATTATGTGTTTTTTCTGGAGAAGACTACACGTGCTCGATACGTAAAAATGGACCTTTTGGAAAAATTCTTCAAGATACAATACTTATCGTATGTGATGAGTGCACAATGAGTCTTAGAGCTCATACTGAAGCAATCAATAGGACATTACAAGATATGAGATCAAACCAGAAATTAATGGGTGGCATTACATTTGCTTTTGCTGATGATTTCAGGCAGACATTACCAGTGATTTCAAGAGGATCTAGAACTGATACTATTCATGTCTGTTTAAAATCATAATTTCTCTGGCATTATGTGGAGTGTCTTTGTTTGCGTAGTAACATGAGAGCACATATATGTGGAGGATACACAGAGTTTTGAACTCAGTTGTTAAAAATTGGCAATGGCACGATGGAAAACAAAAATGATTCAATCACTACAGATTAATCAATTGGAAAACTGGTTACAACTATCGATGATTTAAT
>NW_019379783.1:135747-154911 GCF_000648655.2 Copidosoma floridanum | reverse complement strand
TATATATATAAATATATATAAAGAAAAACATTGAAAAACTGCAACGTGAGCTTTTACAGCAATCCATATTTTTCGACCCGTATTTTCAAGAATTAATACGAACAGCGAAGTAAGTCGTTAATGACACACTAGTAAAAGAAGCTTGTGCAATTCAGAACCGATTGGTATCTTAAAAAGTATTGCTCACCGACCATTTTCAAAAGATGTGAGTGACAATGTGATTAGATGATTTATCAGCCAATGCTAAAAGCATTTTCTGTAGCGGTAAGGCACGTGTAGCCCGTATTTTTTGTACATTTTGTAAATTCAACCTGATAAATATCGGCTCATTGACAGGAAATTATGCTGATTTAAATATTTTGGGTGTATACTGTGGTCGATTATACCTCATCTCGTACAAAGTATTTTTGAAAAATATGTTTTATTATCAAAACGTTATACATGTACATATATAATTAAATAAACTTGGTATTACATTTTATATACACTCTCACTCATTTATTTAAAAAAATATATGATGAGCATTTTTTAAATAAAAGAAATTAATTCATTACTAAGCTTTGTTGAAATGGTGTTTAGTAATGATACATTAAATGTGCCAAGTAAAAAAGAACAAGGAATCAACAAAACATTTTTTCAATACAAGAACTAACTTATTAGAATTCTGCTAATTAAAAAAAAAAAAAAAACAAGTACATCAGCAAGATTTGATAGCTGGCATGTTTGGCTGGAGCAAAAGACTTTACCCGCGCAGCCAACGTCGATCGTACCTACTCAGCACACGATGTCATATTTAAGTTTTAGAAAGGGGGCGAGGCTTAGGTTAAAGTATAGGTAGAAAGTATAAGGTATAGGTAGAGGAAGCTCCCCACTTGGGCTTCTTGAGTATGAGAGAGGGTGACTGTGCACTGCGCATGCTGGGAACTCCTGAAAATCTGGGAGCCTTGATCGAAAGAGACGTTTCTATTCAATTTGATTATCACTTGGGTGTGCCTTAGACGATCGTTGCATCCTGTAAATAGTAGCCAAAAAGACGGGTCGTCGAGGAGATCTTTGCTAGGGCTCACATGAAAGACTAACACATTTGGGAAAAAAGAAGGGCAACTACGAAAAAAAAAGTTAACAAAAAAAAAAGTTGTGGAGGTTTAAAGATTGAGGATTTGTTAAATCTCTGTTTATGAGTATCCGTTAAATCTCAACACTATACCATTCTGTACTTTATATTTTAAAACAAGTATTACGATAACTTTACAGAAAGTTATCCTGCAAACTGTTTACAATCTATGATTCATGTATAAATAATTTTGTAGTTAAAGAATACACGAATTCAAAAACTAACGATCTGACAAGTTTAGAGGAAAAGTTGCCAAAAAATCAACAAATGAAAAATACTTAAAAGCTATAGTATATTTTGCATCAAGGAAGTGAAGTATGCCATCCCCTCTTAGTGTGTAGTTGGCGTCCGAGTGTAGCGAAGGTGCCACTCGTCAAATGGAATGGCATGATTTGCTTTCGTGTAGCGTATACGATTTTTCACTATATCTAGCTGAAAGTTCGTTCAATATTTTATAACACTACAAAAAAAGTAAGCCTGCCACGTCACCAATGATACCTATAGCGGCGTGCTCGTACTTATGGTGCTGTTGCTCACCTGCTGTAGGTGCGCGGTGAGCCCATATCGCACGGACAATGGGTTGCCAAAATTGTTGATGCGCAGTAGAATCGGATAGTCGTACAGCGACTGCACAGCGGTGCACCGTCGTACTAGTGCTGCTGCCTGCATGTTTTAAGAGTGCTGTGCTGTTATAGTCTTTATATGAAAACTCACGGCAGTATATATATACCAACTCGTTGGTTTTGGTCAAATGTTTTTTGAGTTGTGTTTTTAGTAATAATTATAAAGAATTCTCAATTATTTTAATTTTTTTGTAAAATAGACAATATGTCTGTTTAGAGGCTAACAATCTTTGGTATAATCTTTTGAAATTTCTGTGATCGATTGCATGCATTTCAAATTAATTATACTGTTACTTTCAACATAAGATTCATTTTCACTACAACTATCTCAAACTGATATTTATGATCATTAATTTTTTTCTTCTTTAGCACTTCCATTACCACTATCTATTTCTTACATTCAATTTTACACTAAATTACTTTCAACATTATCTTCCACCACATGAATTTTATTAGTTACTACAGTTTTACCATTTTTATTTTCATTATCTATTTCTCTACTTCTTTTTCTAATGTATGTCATACATAATGAATGCCTATTCATACGTTTATTTATTCGCTTATCTATTTCATACACCAATTTAATACTTATAATGATATGTTTTTCCTGTTAATTTCCGTAGCTATGTATACTATACGGAACACCTACGGTCGGGTACGGGCATTACATGGGTACCGTATACTGGTCGTACACGTACCTGATCACATGCCTCATAAGAGCCAGAAGTATTAAGTCTGGGGTACTGTCAACGGGCCGCATGGTAGTCTCCGGCGAATCGAAAATGCATGGTTCGGTTATCATAAGGTTTGACAAATTACCATTTAATTTCGTGGTATCATAAGTACTTTTAGTTCTAGGAAGTTGTTGACCTTCAACACTTATTACGTGGTCTTGACCTTTGTAGCAACGCAAAATCTATAGAAGATTTTGGTAGAAAAACTTTTGGAAAAACCACAGATTCAATTAAGGACTAGATTATCACCTAAAATTAAAATACATTCAAAATGCACTTTGTAATCGTTGCCATCAATGCAATAGACGGGTAGAGAAAGCATCAAAACATCAAAAATTTGTCAATAAGGAATTTTCTGTGACTCCGACAAAAATTGTTGGAATTGCTACGTATTGTGATCTGAATACATGGAAAAATAGTTTTAGGGCATTGTCGTAACGCCTTTTTTTGTTATTAAAAAGATAGTAAAAATTGACTAGATTTTTTCTTCAAATTTCTCTGATAATTTTTTTTTGGGCATGGTATCGCAATAACAGCCAAAACAATTTGTTCGCTATTTAAATATCTATCGATCGGTGCTGGTTAGATTATCTAAAATTGATTTTTCCCGATGATGTAAATATAGTAAAAAATGTAAACATCGCCATTAAAAAATTTAATTTTGCAACATTATTAACCTTTACATTTTTAATGAAAATTCCTTAAGATTTAGAATTCAATACCTCTTATAGGGAACATTAAAAACGACGTCAGAAAACGATAAATATTTTTAAAACTTGAATTGGCTGTCCTAAACCTCACAGTATAGTTGGATTAAATTTTCCAAGTACATTTTCGTATGCAAACTGGAAATATTAATACATGAAAAAAAATATTTTTTTAATTTTGATCCCAATTTTTTATAAAATTCTATTTTGCAACATAAACAAATCGACATGAGTCTGACGTTTTATAATTTACCGTGTTACAACCATTTTTACTTGATAGAGTACATTTTGACGCGAATTAAAAATTATTACGATAACGTTTTTTCAATAAAAGTTATTAACAGTTCAGTGTTTATTAAGATTGCTTGAATTTTAATTTTAAAAAATTTTTTCTACTTCTGCAGGGTATTTCTTGTTGATTTTTAAAAGTTAATAGTTTTATATACATTATCAATAAAAAAAATGTTGCATAATTGAATTTTATAAAAAGTTGGGGTCAAAATCATCTAAAAAACAATGTCCTGTAATAATCCAAAGTTTTATGTGACATATGCCATTACAAATATCTCTTTAAATTTTTATAAACAGTCAATAGAAGATCCTATGTGTTATAGATGATCTTAAAATCATATTTATTGGCATTCCCTTTTTTTTAAATTAAGATTTAAAAGTTTAGAGAAGTTAAACTACTGTTTACAGGAAATATAACCACAACAATATTCAAGCACTGACAACCTAAACCAATTATAACTATAATATGTTTTGCTGACTGGGTGTAGAGTGCTTGCGTAGTTTCTATAGATAGGTCTGAACTCATGCATACATTTAGAAAAGTGGTGTTAGAAAAAGTATTATAACTATAGTAAAAATTGCTATATTTTTCTGAAACATAATCACCGTATAATAAAAATCACTATTTTATATGGTAAAATCGTATTATATTAAAATTTGCTATTCAAAATAGTGATTTTTACTTTGTTCTGAAATAATTTTTATAATTAAGAAAGAAAAAAATATACATTCATATTATTTATGCGCAGGAAATATGTAACTAACGGAAGATTAAGACCGAAGATACAAGATTAATTTTCAACCCTTATAAATAAAAAAATATGTTTCTCGTAATTTTTATATTAGTATAACCTCAAATTTTAAACTTAACAGGCATGTATACTTATAGAGGATCTACTATCTCACTGAATTGACGAAAACGTCGTATGAAATTACTTTCGAACATGGTAATTTTTACTATACTGAATAGCAATGCAGTGAAATTAGAAATTTTACTATATCACATAGAAAATTCTGCTTCATAATGTGGGACATTTTAATACGATTGCAAAAAAAATTTATTGTGTTGTATGGTAAGAATTAAGCTATCATGATTTTTACTGCGTTAGACATAGTGATTTTTTATTATGCTGTATAACTACTTTTGTAGGGCTGCTACATAATAACTATTTAAAATATAAAAAGAATTACTACAATCGTAATTATTTGCATTATCAGATGAGTATATCTCAGCTTTCCTAAAATATATAATTAATAACACTTTTTCTAACACCTCTTTTTTGAGTGCATACGTAGGACTGTGCGATAAATTCTTCATGTTATTACGATCAGCGTCTTGAACAAAATACATATACATAGTCAACGGACACAGTACAACATTCCCTCGTATAATATGTCATTGGCATCCACACGGTAAACAAGATCCACCTTGACATAATAATCTTGGCCCAAGTTAAGAAACAATTCATCAATGTCAATTTAAAAAAATGATAAGAACATTTGGTTGCTTAATGGCATAACAATTTATCAAAATGAATAAGTAAATATATTTGTAAAAAAAGTTATTCACAAGCAACTTCAAGCCCTGTGGTAGCTAATTTTGAAAAGAGTCACCAAAAAGTGAGCCTTAGATCTTTTTTTATTATTGACACGAATGAATACTCGTTGCATGAGTAAATTTTTCTTTCTAAAAAAATTAGGAAAAATTAAAAAATTTTCACTTACCAACATGAGTCATAAAACAGGCGGACCTCACAGGCGTGGATCCGGAGTCAGAAACTGCGTTGACCTTAGCCCCATGCTTTATCAGACACTTAAGGACAGGAAGCTTTCCTGATACAGCAGCACACCAGAGTGGCGTCACACAATGCACCGATCTGTCATCCGGAACCTCATAAATGCCCCTTTGTTCAATATTCGCATGACAAACTGTGATAAGGTACTCGACTATTTCAACATGGCCACGCTTACAAGCAATGAATAGTGGGGCACAGCCGTCTTTTGTCCGACTCACGAGCTCCTTTAACTCATCTGCCTTATATTTCTCAAGACGACTGCGCAAAAGATATGATAGCTGAGCACCTGGTGCTACGTGCTTTATGTTCTGGACGAGATCGTTAAATAGCGTGTCCATAGATAGAGAGAAGTGCTCTCGGTTTGGTATCCACATCGTAGTCCAGCGCCAGCAGGTTTGCTTAGCTTTGACTTCTCTCTGGAATGTGTAAAGTAACTTCTATTACTTTTATTTATAAGAATTTCCGTTAATACTACTTTTTTGTAGAATAAGGAATTAACAATGCTGTCAAAGAAAATTCATATGAAGTCCTTAAAAGTAACTTAAAATTAGTTATTTATTTTGAAAATTGTACTCTAAAAATTATTTTTACAACTAGAATTTACTGATAGCTAGATGTTGGTAAAGAAAAAATTATAATAAGTATTGATGGACTTATCTTAAAAAAATTTATAACTGTGATAAAAAATGTTATTTTATAAANTCCGGACTTTCTTGAACATGGTCCTACCGGATATCGGGACCGCGTCTACCATGCACTCACAGCTGTCGTTCCTTTGTCCATCGTACGGACAGGTGGGAGGATTCCGTAGGCTAATACCGACAGAACAAAATCAACAATAGGAAAAAAAAAAAAAAAAAAAAATTACAGAAATTTTTCAATACTTTTCACATTAAATTATTTTTGCAGAATGATTCAGGAACAGTAATATATTTGGTCACATTTTTTAAATAAAATGCAGATCTACATTTTTTAGGATATGCATTTACAAGATATTGACATCCTCATTATAATTGCCCAACAAAAAATTCTCGGCTTTTTTCCTAAACATATCTCTTTCATCACATACGTAAGCATGTATTAGTATTCAAAAAATTCTCGGATAAAAATTACGTTGTCGCTGTAGCCTTGCAATTTGATTGCTTTATTAATATTGTGAGCAAAGTAATATTCAAAATATGTGAAACTGAAGATCACAGCACTTTTTAAGACCGTTACTATTATCATACATAGTTGAGTATGAATATGTCAAGGACAACTTAAAAAATTTTTCTACCAGAATACGAATAGATTTTAGGAGCTAGAACTTCTTAAATTGTCATCGTATTAACTCTAAATTTTGTGCGGTAGTGAAGAATGCTCTCATCAAGTATACGTGAATTAACATTTTGCTGATTTTAAATTTGAATAAATAGATAAAAGGTATACTCTACTGATAAAGTAATTTTAAGTAAGCTTATATAATCAAATGAAATCTTTTGGATCCCGTAATTAAGAAAAATACTTTCATATTCATCTGTGAATGCACAAAGTTAATAGTTTTAGTGCTTCTTTTACCAGTAATTTTTGGTAAAAGAAAAAAGAACTGTCACTTCAATGAAAGATCACTATAGCAAAACAATGAAAATGTTACAACGTGATACGATGAAAAAAAAAAAAAAAAAAAAAAAAAAGATTATAGAACAAGTTACACTGCGCAAAGATTTATAATTAATCTCACTTTACTTTGGGAAGAAAGAAAGAAAAAGTAAACAACAAAAATAACAACAGCGAGAGTGAAGAAAGCGAAAAAAAAGATAAAAAAAATAGGAAGATGAAGAAAAGAAAATAAAATGTACAAAATAAGTAGAATTTAGAAAGGTGTAAATATAAAGGGTAAAAAACTAGAGTATGGGTTCATTTTCACGTCGTACGTATTGTGAGCGCAAAACTTCTACTTATTCTGTGCTCTTGATGAAAAGGTAATAGTATTTAATGTATATGTGCACATGTATATGTATATAAACAGGTTTATAAGTAGAGATCACACGCGCTTGTCCCTTGCCATCGGCTGCTGCAACTAGACTGCCAAGCACGGTCTCACTCTTGACAACGACTGCAACTCTTCCGAGTTCCAATTAATAAAATTGACCTTGAGCTATTGCGAGTTGATAAATGATGAAGTGAAATTAAAAGTGCAAGAAATAGCAAGTGAGTGCATTATACCCAAAAATTGATCGAACAAGTATATATCTTGATCACTTTTTTCCCTTCTTTAAGATCAAGATACTCTATGAGTGTCTGATAAGATTGGTTTTAAGAATGAATAATTTTTCGTAAATTTTTGTAACAGAATTGAAAATGAGCTGTCCCACACTGAAAAAAAATTAACTCGAATCGAGAAAACCCGTTTACTTAAAATGCATTTATTAGAACTAAAAAACTTTTTACTCTCGTATAATATGTCATTGGCATCCACACGGTAAACAAGATCCACCTTGACATAATAATCTTGGCCCAAGTTAAGAAACAATTCATCAATGTCAATTTAAAAAAATGATAAGAACATTTGGTTGCTTAATGGCATAACAATTTATCAAAATGAATAAGTAAATATATTTGTAAAAAAAGTTATTCACAAGCAACTTCAAGCCCTGTGGTAGCTAATTTTGAAAAGAGTCACCAAAAAGTGAGCCTTAGATCTTTTTTTATTATTGACACGAATGAATACTCGTTGCATGAGTAAATTTTTCTTTCTAAAAAAATTAGGAAAAATTAAAAAATTTTCACTTACCAACNTTTAAGTTTTATAAGATAATTTTTTTATTATTATACATAGTGAATGAATATGGACTACATCTTGCATGGACATAATGATAAGACATAATGATGGATATGATAGGACAAATACGATTTTGCTTCTAGCTAAAATCTGTACTTGACACATCTATTGTTGGAAGTATGAAAAATAAGAAATCGATAGAAAAAAAAAAGAATGGAACTTATTTCGTTTCTGAATTCATCAGTATGGTGTGCTAGTGATCTTAGCCATACAAAAACGCGACTAATACTTCATCTTATACGCTTAGATATTATGCGATAGCAAGATTAATAAATCGTGTCAAAAGGTACTGTAGAAAAGGAAACGAGAGGAGGTACGTATTGTCACCAAAAATCTTGTATCAGCTTTGTATTAACTGATTAATCAATTAATGAATTTATCAATTTGGTGTTAAACATGATGATAACTTTTTCAAATGAAACTGAGGGAGTAAAATTATTTGATTATTACAAGATTATCGCTGTTTTTTCTTTAAGGATTAATTTTTTTTAATGCATCGAGTCTCGGGTAACTTGTCGTAAGAAAGCTTTATGCTTGAATAGTTCGAATCAAATATTTTCTAGGAATTAGAATACGCGTCCACTTACATTAAAACAATACAAGTAAGAACACAGTACTATAATTACTTATAATTTAGTAAATATTTACTTGTTTTTTAAAAGTGTAATAACTTTTGTCTTACACAATGAATGTACCTGAATCTAACACAATTTTTCGGCTCTCCGTAACATTTCAAACTTGCCCAAATTTTAACATTTTTTTAAAAGCAGTATTGTATGTCATTTTTACAGAACACGTTTCAATAAAAACATATTTTTAGACTTGACTTTCTGTTAGAGAAGTTTTCAATTTCTTCATAGTAAGTCAAAAATTTTTAGAGAAGTTACATCGTGAATGGAACAATCTGAGTCAGAAACAGGTAAATATTCTTTTGTTTTAAAAACATAAATTTGTTTTCAACATACGTTTGTCGCCTTCAAAAAATGTATGTTTTATAATCGACATTATAATATATATGTATATATATTTAAATTGAGAAAACATTTTAATTCATTTACACAATTACTATAAAGTAGTCAATATATTCTACTCACTAGAGAAACTTTCTTCGAGGTGTGAATACGTTTTATTCGTTAAAAAAACATGTACTCGAAACACTACGATATTTTCTAAAAATATATTAACTTTTTTTAACAAGTTAATATTTCTTTGTTGCAAAAAAATATCGCTTTGAATACAGCATAAGTCGGTTATACTTGGAAAACATCTACTTGTTATTGAAAACTTTTTGAAGTGAAACTTCTTATGGCACGTTGTGAATTTTTTCGAGCGACACGAAATTTCTGAGCCCCCCACCACTCCATCCGCTCTCTCTCTCTCTCCGCGTCCCCCTTGCCACCACATGCTATACTAGCAGTGCATCCCTACCCCTCCAGCCGCTCTCTCTCTCTCTCTGCCTCGTCCCCCTTGCCACCAGAGCAGTGCATATATGCGTAGAGTGGGACGTGGGACGGCCTTTCTCTCTGCCTCGCTCCCCTTGCTACTACATGCTCAAATTTTTACGTATATATATATGTGTGTGTGTGTGTGTGTGTGTGTGTGTGTGTGTGTGTGTGTGTGTGTGTGTGTGTGTGTGTGTGTGTGTGTGTGTGTGTGTGTGTGTGTGTGTGTGTGTGTGTGTGTGTGTGTGTGTGTGTGTNAAAATTATAGTATACCTTGAAAATTAATAGAGATGTCCACAAATTAATTTAAAGTGTTGTTATAACAATATAACCTCATAAAATAAGAAAAATCGTCATATCTCGACGGAGAAGCAAAATAGGCCAAAAATACCGATTTTTTACGGGCATCCTATAGGGGAAGTAAAATATCAAGACGCACAAATAGGGGTGTCATTTGTTGTCATTACATAACCTCAAATTCGTATTTTCGCTCTATCTTTATGAAATTGGAGTTATAAATTGCGAATAAATTACAGTATACTTTAAACATTAATGCAGATGTGAGCGAAGAAATTTAAAGTTTTTCACGACAACAAAACCTCAAAAAATTAGAAAAAACACCACATCTCGAAGGAGAAGCAAAATAGGCCAAAAATACCGGTTTCTTACGGGTATCCTAAAGGGGAAATAAAATATTGAGACGCACAAATTGAGGTGACATTTGTTATAATTACATAACCTTAAATTCGTATTTGCGGTCTATCTTCATGAAATTGGAGTTATAAATTACGAAAAAATTGCAGTATACTTTAAACATTAATGCAGATGTGCGTGAAGAAATTTAAAGTGTTTTTATGACAACATAACCTCAAAAAATTAGAAAAAACACCACATTTCGAAGGAGAAGCAACATAAGTCGAAAATACCAATTTTTATGGGTTTACTAATGGGGAAAAAACAATCGAAGTGTACAATTCGGTTTGATGAAAACATGATTTTCAGCCATTTCAAATACGAAAATTTTTTTACTTGTTTAATGTTATTGAAAGAAATTTACTTATTTAACTCGCAGCAATAACACATATGATTGCTTCTCATATAATTTTCTGTATAAAATGAGTTCAATATTTGATACTTGAAGTTTCACTTCTATCGTGGGTCCCACGACCCATTTTTTTTTTTTTCTTAGAAAGAGAAACCTGATTTTCCATGTAATAAAGTACATGTTTGCTCCTAGTAGCTATTTTTTTAGTGTTATAAAACATACTGTTATGTTCGAAATGTATTTACTTATTAGAAAGAGTAATTTACTCTTGCTTGTAGACAATGTTTACTTGGACCTATTCTAGCATAAAATTTTGTTAAAACAACTAATCCTACAGAGTACTAGAAATTATATTTTTAGTGCATACAGCATTTTTTTTTATATGTATCTATAAATTGTACATGTATCTAATAAAATTTAGCTTCGGGTAGAATATAGCTACTCATCTTAAGGATGCAGAATGCGTCCCTAAAATCATGAAAATGTCCGGATTAGTTTCAGAGTCATTGAGACATTTTCTTATCTTTTACCAAATTCATCCCTGGGTCATTAATCTTTGTCATTTAATAGTATAAAGTTATCACCTATATTCATAAATACTTGCACCTCGCTTAAGGTAGCTCCCTTGCGAGAACCTACGGAATGAAATATGTTTCATTCAATCGATTTTGATCTACTGAATCTAACGGTGTCCTTGTTTATACATCAAGTAGAGCAAAATTTCGAGATATCTGAGTTCAAAGTTAAACTATGTAACATGAGCTCAAATGGCAGAGCACCAAAAAATCAGCTTTAAGCAGGTACTTCCCAACTCACAATAAAAAATCTGAGCAGACAAATTATGATGTACTTGTAGAAAAATCTCTGCTCTTCTCAATACTGTCATGTAAAATGCTGATAATGGGGCAGTTTCCAAAGATATTTGCTAAGAAAGGCGTGAAAATCAGCTTCGTGGTTATAAATGATGCAGAATACCAACACTGATGTACGTATACATATACCTATACATACACAAGTGAAACTCTCCTACTTGACTAGAGCAGTAGACAAGGGAGCTACCTTAAGGTCATCAAATTTACATGCAGACTTTGGTAAAGGAGGCATCACTCGTTGCTGTTCAGAGTTAATATTGTTTCTTATTTTTATATATATTCTTCATTTAGATCTGGCTCCTTTTTTAATAGAGTTCAAGTAATTGCTTACCAGTTGAGATAAATGAATAGAAATGTTTGTCGTTACTTTGCATTGTAATAAATTACTTAATAGACTCCGACTTGTGATACTGCAACTGGCCCATGATTGTGTATACTTGTAAAAGTAGTAGAATACAATTAAGCGTAGCAATGGCACTTACAATACGTACACATCTAACACTAAAGTCTTTTAGCTAAGTCCTCCTAAAATATATACAAATACCCTTTTCGAGTCTATAGATAAAGAGAGTATGCAGCAGTTCGGCTAGCACATCAGAAGTAAAACCACTACATTACTGAGTTTCATTTTATACCCAAGAGTTTCAAGAGTTAGAAAATACATACAGTCAATTAAAAGCTCAAAATATTTCCTACATGTGTGCAAAATAAAGAATAGGGAAAAATTCAATGAACAATAAGAAAACGTCTTAATAATCCGGGGATGAATTATTCAATGAATAATCAAGTGACAAATTCAATATGGAGCCAAATTAGGAGATTCCCATTTATCTGAACCTACAGTGTACGTGAGTGCATAGCCCCTTGGTAGCTGATTGACACAGCAACTGTCTAGTAAACAGGCTGTGTATTCGATCTCCATCTGGAACAGTTTTTTATTATTCCTATTTGTATCTTAGAATTTTCTTCAAGAATAATTTATTGATACTTTGTTTAATCTTAAAAATTATTTATTGTTATTCATTATCGGAAAAGACATATACGGGCTGAGGTTACTTGGTTAATAGTACTTATACGGTACCTTCGTCTATACGTGCCTGTTAATATTATTTATACTATGATAAAGTATCCAACATTTTCTTGTGCACTTGTTAAATTAACATTGAATGTTTATTAAATCAACTTAAAAATTTGCTGTTTTTTAGGGTCCAAAATAGTAGTTTTCGAACCATTGGTGCAAAGTAAAAAAACGTTTCTCAAAGGGGGGGATTTTTGTACTGTTGGGCCCAAGGTCCGAGTGATGTTTTTCTTTCTGAGGGCGTAAGGTCCTACTACTTTGTATCCATTGGCCAACTTTGCAACCACTTATCACTTTTTGAACTTCGAGTGAAAAGTACTTTTCTACCCTAGCGTGCAAAGTCATTTAAGGGTGCAAAGTGAGACCCAAGGGCTCAAAAATTTCGGGCCCATAGTAAAAAATGGTAAATTTCGTACCTGGTGGTGCATGTCACCAGGGCAAGCACCAGGGACTCTTTGTGCTAGCCCTCATTGGATGCACCTAAGGTATGAACCCTATTTTTGCTACTGAGGGCGCACTAAATGGTCAAATGTTTAAAAAATCGCCTAAAGTAGAAAATAGTGGTTTTCCTACGAGTTTGAAAAGTCTTTGTTTGCGAACCGAGAGGTTTGCGGCCCGAGCCGAAGGCGAGGTCCGTAACGAGGTTCGTAAAGGAGACTTTTCGAACGAGTATCGGAAAACTGCTTTTTTTCCCGAGGAAGTACCAGCCTCCCAAAACCACCTGAGGGCGGAAAAAATAATTTTTGTACAGGTAACGAATATTTTTTTTTTATATTCTTTGAATTTATTTTAACATAAAGAATTTCTGGCTAGTTTTTTAAGCATCTAAGTTTCAAAGTTAAAAATTTTCAACGTTCTAAAATTCTTGTTTTATAATTATTTTTAATCATCTAATGCTTAATTATAACTGCGTTTTTTTAAACTTCCCAGGGATCAAATTGTATTAAAAGGAAGCACTCTCTTGAAACCATTATGAAAGTTTTCCAAAAAATGTCTTAAGGGGTGAAAGTGACGGATTTAAACTCCTTTTTTTAGATGATTGTATGACTTTTAATATAATACTGTTTTTGGGAGAGTTGGCCACGGTAGCACAGTTGTTTTGCTTCGTTTCTTCTATAGTTTAAGAGCTCAGGAACACATCGATACTCCCGAAGAAAAGTAGCACCATTCAGATTTTTCAATGCTTTTTCAAACGGAAAAAGTAAATGGGGCTACTTTTTGTAGAAATTGCCAACTTGCTCACAAGTTCAAGACCAGGCCTTTGCTCCCTTGGCTCGCACCTCTGGTAAACAAATTTTTTTTGTGCGTATATCAACTGTGATCCGATGGTTCAAAAGCCATGTAAAATAAGATGTCCCCAGTGCTCTGTAAGTGACTGATTCACAAAAAATCTGAGGAGATACAGTTATTCAATTTCCCCACATCCCACCTAATTAAGTTTTTTGTAAAACCAAGTCTTCCTCGTCATGCGAAATGTTTATCTGACCGACCGATAAAATTGATAGTGTAGCTCCCGAATTAATCAGCATATCTATCGGATGCGGAACGTGAAAGCGCGGACCTACAAGTTTCATGTTTGACGGTATGGAAATTAATGCACGTGGAAATGGTTCATCTAGTACAAAGTCTGCAATTCGTGACATCCTAAGAAAGGTTAACGTTATAGAAAAATGGATAGTGTGAGACCTGAAATCTGAATTTTTATGCTACACTTCGTACTAGTGTTTCAAGAATTGATTGCACCCACAAGAATTAAACACGCGCTCAATGGCAAACTTAATTGGCAAGTAAATTTTTCTGTCATGAAATAAGCTGCCGCACATGTGACTAAAAGTGCCCACGCCTTGATAAAGTTGCCCCATATACTTTTAAGTCTCATGATTGCGCTCATTATTAATCGCAACTGCAGCGCTCAGGTACTCGTCTCTAGCGCACGTTCTTAGTCGAACACTAGGCTTCTTGATTATTTCTTTTGCGATTCTAAGTGTGATGTTGATCGTTACATTTTTTATACGTCACCAACTTACATACCCATAAATGCTGACCCAAATAACTTGTCCACGGCCCCTTTGATTGTACAAATTTCCAAGGATCTTCGACACTCAATCTACTATATTTCGAGCATAAACAAATATAACGTGCCTCACCATACTGTGCGCACTTAATCGCATCTGTATTTGTGACTAACGCGCGCGCAGACAAATCACATTTAGCCTTTTTGACCACATCTGATTCTCGCATTCTCTTCCGTTTGTTAACTTTATTTACGGGCGTAATTTCATTTTCCACCGTCAAAAGACAAAACGTCGTTGCATTAACAACTTTAAAAAATTCCGCAAGCCTAAGAAGCGCGTCTGAATCCAACGATTCCTCTATTTCTGACGAATACTGATCGAAGCCCGCTCAAACAGTCGCACTATGATTGTGTTATTCAACACTATGCTCAAAAAAGACAAAACAGTTAGATGCTTACAACTGTCATCCACCAATTTCGACAGCCCTTGTACAGTTTTAGACCAATGACGTATTACCTAGAAGCACGTCTAAATATTTTGCCCCCAGAATTCTCTTGCGATCGTATACATCGTTGAGCAACTGCGACGTACTTGCATAATTGGTTGCGGTCGCGTCAAAAAACGGAATTTTACTAAGCGCTTTTTTCTGTAACGCGTCTTTCAAGTAAAAGAATTTCACAAGATTATCGATGTCTGTGTGCGCATTAATCATTGTTCTAAACGTGTTCTTAAAAGTGATCCAGCTATCGTACTATCCATCGAATTTCGAAAGTTTAGCGACCAGTAACTTCAGAAGATTTTGCTTCTTGATAACTAATGACAAGGCGAAAGTATTGCCACTGGGTTTCGGATCTGACAAAGCCTCAGCTGCCGCAAATATTGGCTAAAGTTTCGCTGCTATCGTGTATTACCGTTTGCTTATGCTCTTCATTTCTTTTTCGTGTGCATCGTTGGGGTCAATAACTTTGAGATCATCATTCAGCTCTTCATACACACTAAACTCCTTTATGCAATCAAATCTTAGCCAAGCCTTCACTGTGTCGCACAGTTCATTTGCAATCAGCGTCTCGAACATTGTGAGCAGCCCCATAGCGTGGAGCGCTTTTGCATTACGACCTTGGTTCGCAACATTTTCGTTTGGTCGATATCAATAACGCACAAAAATAAAACCCAAACTGTCCAATAAATCGAAAAATAATTGGTAACTCACACTAATTTTGTACAGAAAAAATCTCACAAAAACAATTTCAACCCCAAAGGTATATGACGAAACTAAAGTGAAAACAATAACGGCCCAATTAAAAATAATAAAAAACCTAGAGGTAAATAACAAAATTAAAAAGGCTATAAGAAAGAAATTCACCTGGATATGGCAGGAGCTTATTTATTAAAAACGAGACATTAAAAAAACAGAATTAAAAAAATCCTGTATCATTTGAAATCGGTTGAAAACCCTACAGCCTTACCACAAATAATTAAAATGGAAAGAACTGAGTAACTCACGCAACTGTAAGAAGAGACACTAGATATTAATGTTGTATTAATTCAAACAATTCCAAACTATAAAAAAAAAAAAAAAAAAACTCAATGCGACGCCCAAAAACGATGAATCGAAAAACAAACGCCATGAAAACGCGGTCTTTCATGCCAGTTGGCCCAAGTAGGCCTTACCTCCCCCGTTTTTGGTGCTGTTGAGACGTACTTTTGTGTACTTCTATATTTTAGAGCATTGCTGATACCTTCAGTGTAGTTTTTCGTTTAGGTGAGACTCAAGCCGGAGCCAGGAAGGCATTAACTTGATACTCATAGGTAATAAAAGCCTTCTGGGGACAGGTAATATTGTTTTTATTGACTGGTACTTTCTTAACCTCAACTCTGCTACTGTGGGGTTCTTAGTGTCTAGACGACTGTTGACAACCTGTACCACCGCACATAGTACTTAGCAGCCTATAGTCCTTTCGTACCTGTACATGTAGTATTGGTGGTCACCTATTTTTGCATCTGGAGGGGGTTGGCACGTGATGCACCTTCTTTTGGACTACATACTGTAACATTAGCGTACGCTACCCTAAGTCAAGAAAAAAAAAATATATATATATATTCACTTTTCATCAGTGCACGCTACAAATAGCTCCCGCTATCAGCCACTCCGACATTAGCGTACGCTACCCTAAGTCAAGAAAAAAAAAATATATATATATATTCACTTTTCATCAGTGCACGCTACAAATAGCTCCCGCTATCAGCCACTCCGACATTAGCGTACGCTACCCTAGGTTAAGACATTTTAAAGTTAGTAACACACGATACAGCTAATGCTCGCTATAGTGGTACAATACCAATGTACACATGCTATGAATTTACATACAGTAAAGTGAGCTTACAGTGCTAAATGTTTAATTTTGTTCAAGACATGCAAAAAAAAATTTTTTTTTTTGGCGTTTTAAAAGATTATAATAGTACAGAATTTCGTACATTTCAGAATTCTGTTGAATATAATGGGTTGGTTACGACTATACACATGTGGTGGAAATAAGTGAGCTTCTGATCAGCCTTCGTCGAACAAATACTGTGATTTCGTTATTAAACTTATACGTGTGCTTTTATATTTTATTTTTTTATTAAAACAACGATCTGTTGTTGATTACATCTACCAAAATAGCAGTTTTTCGTAATATATGTTGTCTTTGAATTTTTCTAACTAATTCTGTAAATTCTTCAATGTCCTTATCATTGCACTCAACAATGACTTCTTAATCAAATTTGTAAACATTTTCCGTCAGTTGAGAGCTTTCAAACTTTATTTCCACCATAGTCAATGGCACGAAGAATTTTTTAATCTTATGTTTTCCAGTAGAGAAAAAATGGGTGATTCCCCTTCAGAATTTTTCCAGGAATTCGGAAAAAATAGTTTTTTCCAAATTAACCCTCGTCTTCATTTGTTCATTTAATTTCCTATGAAATGGATTCTTTTTCAAATGCGGTATTTATTGTTAATAACACGTTAAAGGCGGGAAAGTAAAAAAAAAAAATTTTTAAACTGAAAAACTTTCTATCAACTTAGGAATAAAACCATGTTGTCAATTTGAATGTAACCATGAAAAATTATAGATATTAAGTTGTACAACAAAAAGCTATTTGTGAAATTGCGAAATAATTATTAGTTTTTTGTTAATTCATTTTCTAAAGTAAGACTTTGAAGTGTTATTACATACTTAACTGATAATACATCGACATTTCGCTTCGGTAAAAACGTTGTATTTAATAAAATTAATAATAACAAAAAAAAAAAGTGATTTTTGTCAATTTCATTGTTTTTTCGCGAAAAGTTGTATTTTGCAACTTAAACAATTGCAAATGTCTCAGTCAATTTTGCATACTCTGAAGCTGAGATATAAGAAACTGATGTTTTTTGCAACAACGGACCAAGAATTGAGTTTTTTTTTGCGAAAAATTTGTGTATCATCTTCATGTATATCTGCATCATACTGCCAAAGCACTTTATCAATTTCAATAAAAGAAAACCTAAAAAAAATTTAAGAAAGTCGCATTGTAACAATCGGCGTTAGTTCAGCGCCTCCATCTGTACCCCTCTCTTGCGACTAGGTTACCGATCTCTTGCGGGTGCATGGGACAAAACACAGGCTCCAGCTGGCATTTGAATTTAAACAAGTTGTTGCACATAATTATAAAGTTAAAAACATAGTATTATATATGCAGCAGGCTTTATTAACAAATTTAATACAAAAACGGATTGGAAAAAAAACATTTATTCAAATTTTCGTATACATTAAATCTCAAATTTTTTTGATACATTAAAGTTAACCTTTTTTTAATTATTTAATTCCACAATAATTATCATCTGTCTGACTATATGTTGCACTATCTATCATTGTATACATGCAGTCGTCATCGTCTGCAATCTCTTGCGTTGGATCCAAATAAGTTTCTTTGTCCATTCTGTCCGGTATTTCATCTGCGGTTAAAGGTATTTCGGATGCATGTTGCATACGTCTTCTACCTCAATCGTAACTTCAACAACCAACTAGTTTAATACAATATACTATTCAGCTGTACAATTATGTACAACAACTTATTGAAATTCAAATGCCAGCTGGAGCCTGTGTTTTGTCCCATGCACACCGCAAGAGATCGGTAACCTAGTCGCAAGAGAGGGGTACAGATGGAAGCGCTGAACTAACGCCGATTGTTACAATGCGACTTTCTTAATTTTTTTTTAGCTTTCCTTTTGTTGAAATTGATTAAGTGCTGTGGCAGAATGATGCAGATACACAGGGCGTTCTGATTTTGAGCCCGGAAAACTATACCACGAGATAAAGCTCATCAAAAGCTCTCGAACAGCTCTTTACAAAATTTGGATTCGATGGATAATTAACGAGATATTGTTGTTTTAATAATCGATCAATTCCTCCAATCACAGAGCACTTAGCCTCAGTAGGCGGGGCCTAAGCATTGTGGAGGGGCGACTACGCATAGCTAAACTCTTTTACGGAGAAGGTGGTAATAGGTATGCCAGGAGACAAGGTTACCGACTGCAGAGATTTGATCAGTTACCGTACCAGCGCAAAATTCAAATAGCAAGGCCGAAGTATTTTAACCGGAGAT